>VZTL01039562.1:0-12375 GCA_013400535.1 Scopus umbretta
CAAAGGTCCAAAAAACTTCCTAGTCAAATATGGAAAGGTTAAGCTACAATTATGCCGTTTCGAGTATTCTCCTTATACGAACTGCATTAAGAATTTCCTAGGGTTATCTTTCCAATACAGATTATCCAGTTAATCTACTCTAGTTATTATAAAAATCAGCTAATGGTTAGCACACAGATACCTTATTCGGTATGCCTGCAACTAGAAAGGAGGTACTGTTGGGCTTCATCGTTACTGACCTTCAAATCAGATCTCTGTCTTACAACTTCCTTCAAAACACCCATCAAGATATCAGTAGCCAGCGTTCTCTCATGGGCCTCATCAAGAATTATAACACCATAGCGCTCCAGCAAAGGATCATTCATTGCTTCACGAAGTAACATACCATCAGTCATATACCTGAATACACACAAAAACAATTTGAAGACAAATTTTATTTAGTAAGTCCAATATAGAATCCTCTTCCGTATCATTCACTAGGCTGCTTGAACTAAGCTTTTCATCAACTTTTTTGAAGTAGAAACATCAGTAAACTGTTTCCAACAAGGTAACAAGCTCACTGCAAGTTTTCAAGGAGAAATTACTGCAGAGTACAAGTGAAATCTGGGAGTAAGGGGGGAAGCTTAAAAAAAAAGGAAGGGGAAACAAGGTTTAGCAACATTTATAGCTAGTTCGTAGACTATTATTGGCAGAATTCCAGGTTTGCAATCAGAGACAAGAAGAAAGTGAAAAAAAAACTGAAATCCTAGAAATATTTCTGCAGTTGTTTCTCCCCTTGTCTGTTTGCAGATCATCTGTTCACTTTTTGCTTTTCTGTCTCACTTAAATTTCTTTTTACGCATTAACTTTACTCCCAGCCCTCAATTACTTGTACAAGTAAAACAGAAGACATCTTTTTGATAGAAAAAGCACTATTCCTTGAACCATACTATGTGGAATCCTTTTTAACCAAGGGTTCTGAATGTCACCTGCAAATGACATATTAAGTGGGCCTGGTTCCACCTACCCAGCACAGGAATCTAGAACAGCTGACAACTAAAACAGTATGGATTATGTTTCCCAGAGTCAGGTGTAGGCCAATTTTGAAACTCTGGTAAATTCTCCTTACTTCAGGCTACTGAACTTCACCAGGATTACCCTGAGGAGGAAGATACCAGAGACAAAGGTCAGCTGAATGCTTAACATGAAGAGTGAGAAGGGCTTTATTCCTAATAGCACCTTATTCATAAAAATACTTAAGATCACCCTCTTCTTTATGGATCATTTAAAATATAAATTTCGTAGGGTGCAGCAATTTCTTTAGGAGGAATGACTCATTTTCAGTTCTACAAGCCCCACACCCCAGGTTTCTCTCAGCTCACACTGCCATCTCGCTTCTCTACTCAGACACAAAAAGTGTCTGTCCACAGATTCATTCCCCTCATTACTCCTTTCATAACTTTACTCACACCCTTCACTACCCTGTGATTCCCCCCCCCTCCAAGTAGGCTGTTTTATACCTTTACCTGACAGTTGCCATACTTACTTCAAAATGGTTTTTGCACTACTGCAGTCTTCAAATCGAATAGAGTAACCAACCTCCTGGCCCAACATGACATCCATCTCATCAGCAACCCGCTGTGCCACACTCATTGCAGCTACTCTCCTAGGCTGGGTACATGCTACTCCCCTCTTCGGCCCAGGTAGTGAGCGCATGTAGTCAACACACCACTGAGGGATCTGTCAAGAATAAAATTCAGTTTTAAACACACTTCAAACAGCCAGATGTAATCTGTAACCTTTGTATTGTATCAAATAAAGTCAGCTATAACTCCACTAAGATGCCAACTGCAAGCACAAATATATCCAAAGCACGAGAGCAGATAGACTAGTTAATTGGACCCAATGCCACTAAATAAAGCACACATTAAGCACATACGTAACTATCTCTGAAGTTACCAAGGGAATACATAGTTTCACGGTACCTTTAAGCACTGTTAGATCAGTACTTTATACAGCTATTTAGCAGCAGCCAACATGCTCCAAATCAACCAAAATTAAAAGTTAAGACTCAGAATTTTGAGATCCATAGTACAGTCTGTTGTTTTAAGTTTTACAGTAAGAAAACTATACTTTGTGGCTTTAAAAAGTAATGCTTATTAATATACTAAGTGAACAAATAGTTTAGTGATATAAGAAAAATCATCTTAGCCAGGAATCATGACAAATAAAATGAACAATTATTTATGTTCATTTGGTTAATTATTTTTCTTCTGAAATTTTCTCAGCCAGCTACGAAACCCCTATGTTTTCCTTCCTATGTTAGCACTTATCTTATTTGTCAGCAGTTTTCTGCTCCTGTTAGCAACCTGGAAACACTAATAATCACCCAAAATAAGACGCTTTATTCAGAAGAATTTAAGGTCAGTAACAGTTTGATGAAGATGCAGTATTATTAACATGTTCTTAGTGTGATGTTTCATGGACACCTCCAGGCACAACTAGTTCTCAGGCTACAGACCACATAAAATCCACTCCTCAGTAATTGCTTTTCAAAATACTCTTAAAAGCTCACTTTACAGAGCAAAAAAAAAAAAACTGTTTACACATTGCATCAATGTGGAATAACATGAAGAGCAGTATAATTTAAACCAGGAATTTTTTTCTTCTAGAATACTGTATTTCCACAGCAAAACAGACATAACTGAACACTAAAACATACCCACAAACAGACGAGTGTAGACTGCAATGAAAAAACTTTGTTTAAACAGGGAACATACTTCCATTATAAATACAAAAAAAAGAAAGACTATCAAAATATGACAGCAGACTAACAGATTGCTGAGAAGAAAAGAACTCAAATTTCTGGAAATTCTTTTCAAAACTAAAAAATAATAGCAGTTCTTGAACACCGATAGCATAAACCTGAAACCTCATCCTGTAACACATATGCACTCTACTAATGTGCAGTGTAGAGAAAGGAATTTGCTTCCCAAGTCACTAATAAAAACCCAACTCTAAGTATATTATGTGAAGCTTCTTGACTTTAAACAGAGCAAGTCCTGATATAAACTTAAAAACAGCAGGTCCACTGGGCCACAATAACATGAAAAAATAATTTAGAAACAGTAAAGCCTACAGCATTGGTGTCAGATAAAAGGGCTACATAGATTTCAATGTGTTAAGCTGATTTAGATGACCAGAGTACTTTGCATGTCCAGCTTTAAAAGAACTACAAACACTAGGAGAAAGGACTGTGCCATACTACATTTTAAACTTCAGGCACAACTGCAAATATACTGAACACTTCCTATCATCTGGCTCTTGTAAAACCTAACATGAACAACTCCACTGACACAAAAAAACCCGTACAAATCACCAAAACCCTTGACTTACCTTAAAAAAACCCTTTTAGCAATATCAAAGCATAAGGAATAGCTTTAGTTAGCACCCCCCTTAACCTCAAGGACTTTCTCAATGAAGAGAGGGCTATTGCAGACTATTCCAAAGTCAAAGGAAAGTCATATTTTTGAAGGGATGCAGGGCAGGAGAGGGAAGAGCACTGTCCTGGCTTTTCTGAGCCACTTCTAGTTACAGGAAACTTTCTCCATTAGAAGTTATATGGTAGAATTCTTGAAATTTTCATTAGTTAGAAAGGTGTCAGACTTTTACCCATATCAGTTCTCTTGTGGACTGCAAGGACTACAGGAGATCAAGCTATACTCAAAATCACCTTGCTTCTGAACTTCACCTGCCAAGAAAACTTGCTGACAAAGTGGCATCCCTTATGTTATGTCAACAAACATCCTACCCTTTATAGTTAAGAGTCTCAAGTGAAAGCAGATGTTACTCTACTATTCCATCTACAGAAGAAGTTTAAATTATTATACCAGCACCACATTTAAAAGGGAGCACACAGTGCAATTATAGCAAGTACTTAACCTCTTTCTAAAAGAAATTCAGCACACCTGTTCCACCACTGAGCATATTCTGAGAGCATTTAAAAGAAAAGTTAACTTAGAAGGTTAAGTTTAAATTACAAAACAAGCCATTGCAAATACTCAAGACTTAAAAATTAATGGTCTTGGCTTCCAATATACTTCTTCAGTGCTTCAGGGGGTTTTTTTAAGTCTATGAGGAACAGGACTTTCAGAAAAGTTCTATCTCCTGTTGTTTCCATTGTCAAAGTAAAGCATTCACAAACCTGGGTGCTCTACAAGACTAAAGGGAAAACGTGCACATAATAATCAGGGAAGGGACTTGACAAGCAGCAGCTCACTCTCAAAATGATTATCTACTACTATATAGCTTTCTACTATTGCCAAGAAAAGGAAGATAATTTTGGAAGAACAATTCATTATGTATTTCAAATAATGCCAACTTACACCAATAAAAGCAAGCATAAATAATTCATGTACACCTTCAGTTTGAGCATTAGAGGGTTTCTTAACCACAGATAAATAATTATCTTGCTCTGATCAATGAATGTGGGAAAAAAAAAAAAACAAAACACCACCCCGCAACCGGTTTTAAGACAGCACTTGATCACACAAAAGATGTGACTATCACATGCAAAACAAGGTTTTCATTAAGTGGCAGCAGGATCATTTTCAGTGATATGTTCCTACAGAGACACTCTTAATTGTTTCAAAACGTATCTGCAGTCTCATAAAGTGAAAGAATTCAGAGGAAGCAGTGAAGCTTCCAAGGCAGCTTACGTGCTTTTGGTAGCTTAAATCCCATTTTTTAGGAAAGATGCCTTAGGTTTCTTAAGTCCTTCCAGAAAATAAGGGGTAAAGCAGTAAGACAATTCAGGAAAAGCTTCATACCCGGGGAATGACACGATAGTAAGATGTATCTGAAGTTTAAGTCATAGAAATTAACAACACACCCTTTAGATCTTCAAATTCTCAGATCATGCGGTGAGAAATCTTGTTTTCATATAGGTAAGTACCAAATATTTTTACATGAATGTTCAGAATACTCTCTTTTCTACGTAACTATATAGAACTCTTCAGAAAAATTTGATTATAAAAATCCTTGTCTCAGCTTACACCTCTTAAAAACACAATACCAATAATGCAATAAGGTACCTTCCAAACAAGACATTGCTTCCTAATATTTACAGCAAGAAGGGCACAGAACTTCAAATATTTCAGGTACAGCTATAAAAGGTATCCAGTGTACTATGTCCTTCATGTTTTCTAGGCATCCCAGTTTTATTTTATGACTAAAAATTTATTTCTGTAGAACTTACAGTAAGCTAGCTATAATCCATTTTATAAAGACTGAAATATCCTTCACTTTTTATTTTCTGCCCAGAAAAGAGGCATTTATCAGGTTACAGAACAAAGAACTTTTGTACATCACTTTTCCACACAGATTTTAAACAGCAAAGCAGAGGATAGACTAAAGTCTTGAGCAAGTTTATCCTGCTATAAATACACAGCGGTGTTCCCTACATCTCAGATCTTCCCTGTTTACTGGTCCCCAAAATTCTTAAGGGTTAAGAGGACTCTGCAGATCTGTTATCAGTATTTTCACTGCCAAGGAAGATTTTTCAAGCCATGAATCTACCCCCCAAAAAAAAAAAAGTGATTCTGCAGCACTGGAAAGCTATATGACCTCTGAGAAGTTGCAGTACCAAGGAAACAAAAGTCACTTCCTCTTGAGTATCAAGAAAACAAATGACCCAATCAGATCATGTCAGAATTGTATCCGACACTTCAATTCCCTTTAAGTTCATATTTGTAGCAGTAAGTTTCATAAAACACTAACAAATCCCTATTTCTGTCATTTTTTCCTACCTTACAGCTGCTACCTACACAGACATCTAAATATACTACAGACATAAATTTGGAACCATCACCTCAGTTTGTGCATTAGTACACTTCTGTCTAGCCATTAAAATCTCTTATCTTCCTTTACCAAAAGGATAACTACCAATCATAAAGCCTAACAGAAGTAGGGGACAGAGAACAGGACTGGATTGTGAAATGGGAAGATGCCGAAAGATTCTTCTCACTTGCATATTCATTAAACAAATAAAACATTCATCAAATTGTGAGCAAAACCAATTTGTGAGGTATTCTTACACAGTGAATTTCAAGAAAACAAAGGAAATTTCACCCCCCCATATAACTAACAACAGTCTCAACCTTTAAAAAATCTGCAGCATCATATAGGTAAGAACTCACCTGTGTTGTTTTACCAGACCCAGTCTCTCCGACCAGCACAAATGACTGATGCCTAATCAAAATATCTGTAAATCTTTCTTTATATTCCCAGACAGGAAGTTGTAACCTTTTTTTCAGGATGTCATAATATCGCGGTGTATGTGGTAGATTTGTGAAAGGGTTAATACTGTGTGGAATCATCGCTGGTTTTATAGTTGGTAACCCAGCAGCCGCATAATAGGTAGAGTTAGATGTAGGTCGCAAATCTTTTTCCTTGTCCCTTTCTCTGTCACGATCTCTATCTCTGTCACGATCCCTGTCGCGATCTTTAGAACGGTCATCACGGTCCCTGTCCCGGTCACGATCTTTCCTAAAATGAGTTAAGAGACATGGCAGAAAATGAGATACTTTAATATTTAAATGCAAAGTAGGAATTTAAATACAAAGCAACTTTTAAGAGGTATCTAGTAAAAGTCTTTTTTAAAAACCTTACAAAAAGGTACCTGGAAGGATAAGCATCAAACAGTAACAGCATATGATACATACTGAATATCAAATATACATAGTTACACTCATTGTACAGAAGCACTGCCACTGTGGCAATGCCTCTCACTACAGGCAATACTGAAGAAAGCCATGACAGAGAGCATCATCTTAACCTTCTTCATTTAATGATTATAAAGAATCAGCTGTACATTCTAGGTTTTCCTCACATTTCTTCCCACCTCTACTTGCTGCTGCTGCAGAAAAATAAAAGAACAATAAATAGTCATCTTGCCCACCTAGCAATGGAATTATGCTAACCCACAAACACTAACTCAAGATGATAAGCGAGCCCTGGAAGAAAAGTTTAACATCCCACAATTACTTTGTAGCTTTTTTTTTTGTTCAAAGCCTTCCATACAACTTTGACTCAATCAACTTTGATCTACAGGTTGTTAAGTCTGAAACTTACGACTTTAAACCAGCCACTATGAAACACAGAATCATTTAGGTTGGAAAAGACCAATAAGATCACGGAGTACAACCATTAACCTAACACTACCAAGTTGCACCATCCTCTCTGGTATCACCTCCTATCACGCACCTAACCAGTATTTATATACTCCCATTTGTCCCAAACATTAAAAAATTTAAAAAAATTAAAAATTAAAAAAGTTTAAAAAAGTTAATTGCACTTGCAAAAGAAAACAGTATTATTTTCACCATATACACTCAAATTCAATCTCTGGCCTCAGTTTTAGTTGGCAGTTTCTGATTTTTCAAATCCACATGCTTGTTCTTGCACATAATCTCACTCTCCCTATGAACACCGAAACACTTGCAAAGAAATCCCCAGTTTGATGCAAAAAACTATAGCTACATACTTCTAATAACAATCCCAAACTTACCCTAATTCAGCACTTTGAAATAAGCCCCACTTTACAAAAACACCCCATCACATTTTAAACTAGTCTAAGTCAAAAGATTAGTGGCATCTTTGCCTGCAAAACTGAGGATATCCTCAGCTTCAGCCTCTTTTGTGCATTATGTTAACAGGAATCCCATCAAAAAGGCAAAGCAACACACTCAGTCAAGACCAACTTTATAGTAAATGCATATATAAACATTTTGAGGAATAGTCATTAATGGAAAACAAAATCTCCTCCTCTTCTTTACCAGCATTCAGGCATGCCTGAAAGAAAGAGTAGAGAGTATTTCTAAAGAAAACTGTTGGCCAACACTCCTCTCCACAGCTTTTTTTTTTTTTTTTAACATGCAGCTGGCATTCAGTTGTAACTGGCGAAGTAATAAGCAAATTCCTACCTATAGGGAAGATGAAGTAATCAAGACTATATTCGTACTGATTCTATACATTTTAATTCAAAATGTGCTGCACATTGGAAACAACCACCACTCTTGTTCTTGTATAAATGAATGTAATCTATGCAGGCCGTATTTCCCCCCCCCGCCTCAATCCTTCAACATATTATGGCTTCACGTCATCGCAGTGAGCTGGGGTTTTTTTGATTGGTTGGGGTTTTTTGTTTGTTTGTTTAAGATGACTTCTTTTAACCAGACCCATTGAAAATAAAGAAGGATTACAAAACATATTGTTTACTGTCACTTACCTAACTCACATTTATACAGATTTTCCTAAAGCTTTGGACACTCAGTTGTCTGAAAATTAAGGCACTTTCAGATCATTTGCTTGAACCTGAGATACCATAGCTTCAACATTACTTCTAACACAGTCAAATATTGTACAAGCTAGAAATCTCTTCTTACTGTAAAATGGCAGGCAGATATTGCTGAACCCAAGAGGTTCGTATTCTCTGGTATGGAAAAGTTACCCCGTTACAAACTGAAGGAACTAGGCTCCATTATGCTACACTTAATGGTTGAAGAGTCTAATAATATTTATCAGACAGGAATGAAGCTTCAGACTTGTAGTTAATGAGCTATTCACAACCAGATTCTTAAATATCTGCAGGTATTGGGGTAAACAAGCGCATAATCAGACAGTAACATCATTAATAAGAACAGAAAAAAAGGTATAAAGCAATTTAAGAATGGTAAAGCCAGGGTAAAATGCAACAACCTGGTAACAGCACACACTTCACTGAAGGGAAGAATAAGATACACTACTAGCGAGGTTTTTTCAGTGTGTGCATGCTTTTGAAGCATTTTTATTCTTCAACAGTATCTAGCCAAAGTGTAAAAAAACCACACCAACAAAACAAGCTACTCCATAACCATTTACTTAAACCGAATGATGTCAGAAGCATCGACATCACAGATCACCAAATGCGTCTTCAGGTACGCTTCAGCCTCACATCAACCAGCGATACTGCGAAAATGAACAGACCCACACTGTTGCCAAGCCTTCCTGTGTGTTGGTATAAGCAGTTCAATGGCCTTGTGAAGAACAAGCCCCGACTAGACCCCTCCACCAACGTGCATTCTAACCCTGATCAGCTCTCTGATGTAGTCTCCCAAACACTCAGTTGCAGCACAAGGGAGAGGGCAGCACTGTCGTCTTCTGTGTTGGCAGCAATTTGGGGGGGGCTTAGAGCACAGATAAAAATACAACCTCAAGAACAAGACAGTTGATTAACTGGACTACAAATATGATCCAGAATGGAAAGTCCTGTTAATCCCCCATTTCTCGGTTTCTTCATTGCACTCTGACAGCTATTTAATCATACAAATAGAAAAACAAACCTATCAAGTTCTATCTACATTTCAGAGGTAAGAAAAAAAAAAAAAAACAACAAAAAAAACACACACCTTACAGGTTAATCAAGAGAGTTGTGTCTCTTTCTTGTTTTAAGAAAAAGAGAAGTGGTGGCAACCAGATCTCAGCATAGAAAAAAGAGAACATAGAACATGCCCTCAAACTTACTCTCTAATACCTTATCATTTTATAGCAGCACTCCCGCCGCCTCTCCCCAATGTTTCCCAGTGTCCCGTTGTTACCGAAACTCAGCAGACACATCCAGACTCCTTTGGTCAACGAGAGAAGAGAGGAATGACAGTTATGCTGCCATATGAATTTACTAAACTTTGTAAAAATGCAACTTGGCAGATCTCTATTTATGAACTGTCACATTGAAGTTACTTTTAATTACTGCACAAAGAAGACTGATCTCAAACCCAGAAACAAACAATAAAAGAATCATAATTTAACAGCATTTGTCTTGTGCCTGAATCCCATAACAGCCTCCATAATCAGAAGGGGGCTGGGCTTTTTTGCATTGTTTTTTCAAGTCAAGTAGTTTGGTCTGTTATTTGCTTTCACTTCCTTATGTCCACACATACACAAAATATACACACGTGGATACAAAAGAAATGCCATAGCAATCACTAAGCCAAAGGATGAAAAGCATATAAAAATGAAAGTGGAAACAAAGGGCATGAGGTGAAAGTCTAAGCACGCCTCATAGAACATCAGTGTTATTTCCCCATTACTAGACATGGCAACAGTTGATGCAAAAAAGCCAATACAGAAGAAGAAGGATTTCTGTTCTATACGCAAAAACACAAAGTACAATTAGTCCAAATGATGCATCCCACTAACACAGTAACTGTGATGTTATGCAACAACTGAATTTAAGTATCATAACTTGGAAAAAAATCAACAGATTTTAAGTAGTACATATGCAATTCACACAAACACTGTAACCAAAAGCCTTCCACACAATTCCCATTTTTCCAAAAAGTTTTTTACTTCACAGACAATACTTCAAGGCTGGAAGAAAACAGGTGTTGTGCCGATGCTTACGGTTACACCAAAAACTACAAGCCTGTTGGCCTGGCGTCATCGTCATGTAGAGCTACACATACCAACACAGGCCTCAAATAAAAACTAACAAAAAAAAATCCCACCAGGGTAATTTGATACAACTTTCATATTTAGTCAGGTGGTCCAGTCTGAATGCAAGATAAACTACTATTCTGCATGTGAAGTGGTAACCATCCAAGGAGCTAATTCAGCTTAATGCAGCTCCAAAACCAACTAAATTGCATAAAGACACTCTCAGCACAGAGGAAGACATGTACATACATGCTATTAAGAAGAATCTTTCTGCGCATCTTCCTTACAGCCTTCCGTAAGCTGTAAAAACCTAACTACCCTAAAATAAATCAAAACAATGTAACATTATTATGGCTTGTGCTACATGAATTAAGATTTCACACAATACTAGAAATAATCCGCTCAATAACTATGCTTGTAGTGACTTGTTCTCGGTCCCATGCCATTTAATGCTTTTATTGGCAGAGGAGGAGGAAACAAAGAAGGGGCACAAGACCAACACTCATATAGTTTTTAGGTACCATGAATGTCAAAGACTTCTGGTTAAAAAGTTTTACCCCTGGTGGGAACTCATTACAGTATTTACAAAATGGTAAGACAAGAGTCCAGAATGACAGTAAATAGTAAGTAAAAACAACGCCAAATAAAAATATACCAAAACTGTAAAACCTACCAACATACAAACAAGTAAATACTGCCCTGTGATTATCTTTACAACCAACCATAACAGTTGTACCACATTTAAACAATGCTCTGTTTTGGCATAAGCATTTGAAAATTTTACAAAAAATCTCTATGTACGAGAAGGCTGCATATGTACAACTTTTCTGTATACACAGAAGAGCTATTTCAACTTCTGGCAAATCATGCTAAAATGTATTAAAGGAGATAAATAGCTCAAGACATTTATTTTAAAAAATTAGATTACAGTGACCCTACACACAGTAAGCGTGTTCAATAACGAACGTTTACTTTTTTTTAGCAGAGAAAAAAAGCATCAAACTCTAAGGGCTAAAAACTGAAGCTGTACAAGCTCACCTTTAAAGAAAAGACAAGTTTTGCAGAGACTGTTTATCAGTAAACACTAACTGCTAAAGTAGACTTCTAGTTACTGCAAGCTTTGAGAACAAGATTAAGCATTCTTTTTAGCTAAATACTCTGGTCCAAAACAATGCTGTTGGACTTTAGAAACGGATTAATTAAAGGAAGTCTTTTGTGCTTCATCAAGGACAGACTAGATAAACACAGTACTTGTGTTCCCTTAGACTTTAGAAATTTAAAGTCACTCGCCTTCCTACCCCCCCAGTTAGTAAGAGGTTATGCAGAGAAGGCTCTAAAATAACTGTGTATAAGAGAGTATTGAGCCCAGTGTATTGTCTGGGTTCCTGCAATTTCGTTAAACTTAATGAAAATGTGCTAAAGCTTGTGCAGTACAGTCCTAAAACTTTCACCTCTGCAAAATTAAAGAAAAAATATAATCCCTCCCTGACCCCTACCCCAAAACCCACCTCAACATCGATTCCTACTTAGAGTCAAGCATATCCCTGTCGGTTACTGAGTGAACGACGTTAACAAAGGAATAACGTTCCTACCAGGCGAGGCACTAATTATACAGGCGGAACAAGCCTCACGCTGACCTCTAGGACCACGTTTGCCAGACCTCTCAAGCCAGAGAGGGGAAGAAGGAAACCAACAAAAAAGGAAGGAGGGAGAAGGAAGAGAGAGAGAGAAAGAAAGAAAGAAAGAGCGAAAAGAGCCGCAGACAAAGCCGGGAGCGGGCCGAGCAGCGCGCCGCCCCCGGCTCGGCCGCGACGGGAGCCCAGCCCCGCTCGCCCCGGCGCTAGTCCGGCGGCTTCCTCCCCTGCCCCCTCCCCACAGCGCCGCGAGAGGCCCTCCCCGCCCGCTCCCCGCCACCGCCGCCAT
>VZTL01039562.1:12413-39929 GCA_013400535.1 Scopus umbretta
CTCCAGCGGCCGCGCGGCGCCCGCCATGATGGCGGCGGCGGGGGCGCGGGGGCCCGGCGAGGCCTGGCGGAAAAGCCCCGCTCCGCCGCCATCGCCCTTCGCCCGGGCACGCCGGCGCTGCAGCGGGAGTTTGTACGGGGGGAAGAGTTTAAACCGGGATATCCACCCCGGGGCAGGCCCCGCCTGTGGCCGCCGCGGACTTCCCTGGGCGCGTTAGCCCTGCGCGCGGAAAAGGGCGGTCTGTCGCAAGTCATCTGTAGCAGCAGAAATGTCAGAAACCCGGGGACGCTAGAGCTATGAGCTGTAAAAGCACATACAGCCTTGGACTGCTGAAAGCGTCAACAACGGGCATTCATGGCGGTGTATTCCATCAGGAAAAAAATGGTAACTGTCTTTCAGAGAGACCCAGAAATGCAGTTACAGGTTTTTGCCACTTTCTCTTGTAGTTTCTCTGTTGTGCTTGTGTAAGATTACCAGTACAAGGGAAGGCCATGTTCGTAACGCAAACACCACTAGACCCGTTTAGTTCTGCTACATCAAAGTCAGAATTTAAGCGTGAGCACAGCTACAGTGGCCTGTAGCCATTGTAATGGCTAATATGTGGCTTACAATGGCAATTGCTGAAGTGGAACAAAGCACGTGAGTTCAAGTGCCATTTCCTCACCTACAGTTAGGTTTTGCTTGAACAGTTACAGCTGTAATTAGTTATTTTTCGCACTTCCAACCAGTGTAATTGCCCACAGAAGTCTGCAGGCTCAAGCCTGGTCCAGAAGAGTTGGTCCTCAGAGCTGTTTCCTGTGCCCCTGAGCTGTGTTCCCCACCTCCTGCCTCCCCCAGCACCTTTTAAGAACTGGGTTACCCATCCACGCAAGCAGAACTTGTCCTCTAACTGAAGGCATGGGCGAGCCTGGGCAGGAGAAGATGAAGTCAAGCAATGAGATGCCTCTAATGACTGTGTCTTCAGGACAGAAGCGCACTTAGCGCTCGGCTGACCAGCCTCTGCTCTCACGCAACAACTTCCTTCAGCCTTTTCTGCTCCTTCCCAGCACTAAGCCTCAGCAGCTGCCTCTCCCTCCAGTGCAGTCACTTGATACTTCAGCATAGTTCCTAAAAGCCAGTCTCTGCGGGCTTCTGGAAAGGCAAGAGGCGCTATTCTTGATACTTCTGACAGCTGTTTGGAGAACATCAACCACTGGACATTCTGCTCTCTGTTCCTCCCCTCTCCATTCCCAGTCTACTTCATGCTCCTTCAGCACCGCTGTAGTGATTTAAATTCATACCATAGACATGTAGTTTTAAGATAGAAATTAAAGCACTACCATCACATGGGTATCTCTCTTCATCCAGGGACATTTGTTGAAAAACATGCACTTTGCAAGGCTTGCTCCCCATCGCTCTTCACAGCCCTTCTGCCGGAGATCATCACAACCTTTGCTCAGCTACTTGCATGAGTACTCACTCCCTAAGCATTTTGTTCAAAGGAATTGGGTTAGTTCAGACGTTTTAAAGAATACATTTTTGTTAACTCTGACTGTGAGAGCATGGGAGCATTCACATAAATGGCTCAGCTAACAAACGCAAAGGTGGTCAGGAAAGATCATCTAGCAGCAGTGACCTGTTCCACAAGTATAGCCAGCTCAGCAAGTGAGTGTCTCTCCGTAGCTTCATGTTCTGAAGGTTTTCTGGGACTATGTCAGTATCTCTACTAAAATATTTCATGAAGACTAGTCCTTAGAGTATGTTCTTTGGTAGAAGAGCATTCCTGTCCCTAATTTTAGATAATATAACAAAATGGCACCCACAGCTCAATTATGGAGTTCTAAATGCTAGTGTAGTAAAATTAGCATTTGTCTGCTTAGAGTTATCAGCTGAAATACATTTTCCTGGAAAAGTGGATTTTGAGCCTTCCATGTGAAACTGGAAGTAATTTTTCAAGCTATATTACAAAAAAAAACCAAACACTGGAATATCTGCATCAGAAGTTACCAGAGAATAAGTGTTACCGGGTCTTTCTCTCTATCCCAAATATCAAGCTTTTTTTTCCCTGATGCTGTGGTAGTGTACACAGAGCTGTGTTCTCAGAATGCAGCTAAGGGAAGGTTTTCTACACATCTCCCCAAGTGGATTTTGAATGAAGGCTGCCTTAAACAAAAACAAATGGTTATTGAAATTGACTGTTTGAATAGCATACATTTAGCTTCTCAGAGAAGGGAGGGGAAGAAAAAAGCAGCTAGGTCTCCCTGGAAGGTGGGAAAACAGGGGAAGAAGATGAAAGTGTTACATGCATTAGTTGGGATGCGCAGCTACTGCTGTGTTGTTCTCCAAAGGCAGCAACTGTCCAAAACGGGAGTCTGGAGAGCTCTGCTATTCCTCCACAGCAAATGCAAAAAAGAAGGGAAGAAGACTGTGTGTTAGTTGGGGTGAGCAGCTACTTGGGTGCTATGCCCCAGACTGATATCCCACGTACTAGTTCACTCTGTTAACAATGCTTTGCAGACTCCCAAACTCATCCTCCACCCAGCCATGCTTTGAGCCATATGACTGCATAAACAGTCTCGTCCGATCCCAAAGAGTTTATAATGTAAGGCCTTCATCCTGCAAGCACAAACATGCCTTATTTTACTAATGCAAATAATCCTTTTAACTTCAAAGGGATTACTAAGAGTAGCAAAACTAAGCATGTAGGTAAATGTTCGCAGGATTACAGCCTAAATATAAGATGAGACAAGAGAAAAAAAGATTGGTAAGCACAAATTGACATAATGACAAAGTGATAAGCATTACGTCAAAAGCCTAAAGGATGAAAAGAATGTGTAAAATAGGGCATATTTAAGCATATTTTCTGCCTTTTCAAATACATTTGTTAAATAAGAGGGCTTTATATTCTCCCTTCCCCCCTCCCAAGTCTTTTATATCCATCTATAAAAATGAAAATCTTAGATTACTGAAACAGGAGACATTTATATCAGTTGCCATTTAACTACCTACTCTTCCACTCTCCATTTCTTACCCTACTTTTAAAAAGTATACTCACTGGTATCAAAATCCTCTTAGGCAATTTCCAGTGAATATTTGTTTGCTTTTGGTATGGGCATAATACTTACTATGCTATTTGGGTTGAAAGGAGCATTAACATTTAAAACTGAAACAATGGCTTAGGAGAAAAACATTATCTCTAATTTTTTTTTTTTTAAATGACTGTACATTGCCTTCTCCCCAAAAGAATAAACACAGGTCTCAGACAAGCGATAATTCAAAGACCTACACACTAGAGAAGTCTAGTGTCACAGTTTAGGATATTGTTGCCTGTAGCTAATTGTTTCATCCCGTTGCTAGAGATTACCAAGTCTATAAAAGGCAGAAAGATGAGATCTGTCCAGCCTAGCATTTTAGTTGAAACACACCTCCTACACTGGCTTAAACTAAAACAGGGGATGGTGAAGTGAAACCACAAACCGCTGCTGCAATGGAAGCCATAATAATGAGCGGAGCTGTAAGACAGAGAGCTATGGGAGGTTAAATCTGCTAAAGCTTGTATGTTAGAGCTCTAAAGACTCTGTAGTACATATTTATTTCATGGCTGGCTGGTGGTAGACCCTTAGCTACAGTCTATATGCTCCCAATGCTATGGCCACACTTGCGCTGCCAATATATATTTATTTTAATAGTTTGCTTTCTAAATACAAGTCTACCACTCCTATTTTTTATAAGTCTACAAAACATGATATTAAATCATTTCCTGCATTCTAACTTAAAATATTAAAACTGGAAGTATTTCTGATAATTATCATTGCAATCACTGTTTTAAAAGAATATGTGTGTGTGTAGATATATATAAATGGGTAATAGCCTTCAAAAATTATGCCAGAGCCTTAAATGCAAATGCTCATCACAGACAAGCTCTCATCCTGTCCTCCCCCACCAAGCCCATGTAAATAAATGGATCTTATCCTCATGTTCTGTCATATCATCAGGGAAAGAATACTTGAGACAAGAACCCACAATCAGAGTATGTTTAAAAATGTCAGACTTCCAC
This sequence comes from Scopus umbretta, assembly GCA_013400535.1. Lineage (NCBI taxonomy): Eukaryota > Metazoa > Chordata > Aves > Pelecaniformes > Scopidae > Scopus > Scopus umbretta. Next base: position 16,450 of record VZTL01039562.1, read on the forward strand.
ATTTTTCAAATTTAAAAATATGAGGATGAATACATGAACTAATCTCAATTTCTGCAGTGAAGAAAAGAGGCAGCTTCTCTGTAATTACAGAAGCTAAACTTTGCAACACTTCAAGTATATATAAATCAACACTTTGAATTGCTCTGGGAAGTACACTGTAGGAAGCCAGCATGGCAACAGCAGTATTGCCATGACAGCAAACTTTATCAGCCATACAGGCGCTATCTGAATTTTGCAAACGGTTATTAAGCATTACCCCATACAGAACACACCATTGTAACCGGAGTCCGCCGGTCAGAAAGGTCCGAATGGTAAGGTTTCATACAGGGGGGAGGAGGGGGCAGAGAGAGAGATTGCAGTTGTGTCTACTAGAACATTAAAGAGAGTGACAAATCACTTTTTAAAACAAACCCCATTCTCTAGAAGGAAATGCATCATTGTAGACAACCAGCTGCTATTCTGAGCCCCTCAGTCACCTGCTAAGGCCTTATGGTCACCTGTAGTACCTTCTGAGAAACCTTGCAAGAGCAAGTGTTCACTATGCACTTTGAATGGAAGTTGAAGAGACAGAGTAAATACGAAATATCACCCCTGAGTAAATCAGGTTATATGTCTAATCTACAGCTATTATATGCTGAATTTACACATTGTTCTGGCAACTTCTAGATCTTTGTTGTTAAAATGACATTGTTTTAATACCTTCCACGTTCAGAAACGTCTAAAGCTACAGGCTAACATGTTGTACGTGAAGGCAGTTTATCTTTTAAGCTCCTTACAATCTGACTGCTTTCTAGGCCAAGTCTGAAATCTCGGGAGAAGCTCCCTAAATATAAGGTGTTTTTAGGGAGTAGTAAGTACTTCACAGGGAACTGTTTAAAGTCAGAGAAAACGACAATTTCAAGCTTGTTTTTTCATCTTGTGCCAGAATATTGGAAAAAGAGCAAATACAAGTTGTTCATTTGGCACTTCTTTTGCAAAGGTCTGATTCTTTCTTGCATTTTCTTTGCAAATTTTTCACATGAGCAGAAGGAAAAATGTACTACATTGGTATATATTTTTCAATTCCTTTTGTATTGAGTACACCCATCTCTTATTCACTATGGCATTAGCTCCTTAAGACTTTTTTTTTTTTTTAAAAGAGTCCTCTCTCTAATACAATCTGTAAAACATTCATTTTCATGCCTAAGATTAGGCATGCTGGATCTACCAGTGGTACATCTTCACTCTGAGTATCTGCTGAAGTATTAGGAAATTTGTTTGCTTAGTTTCTGCTGTCTATATAGAGCACACACAGTCTCAACAAGCTGAGATTACAAAAAAGCTACTGAGCAGTGAAATAAGTGATCTAATAACCTCTACTTCATGGGCTACTAACATTTGAAGTGGTAAATACTAATCCTGATCTTCATAATAAGTTCCAGACTACTTAACAAAATAATAGCAGTAGAAAATTATACAGACTAAAAATCCATCATATCCTAGAAATAGTTTGTAATAAAATGTAACAATCATACCTTCCCCAGCTGGGCCAAATTTTTTAACAAATGGTCTTCCTTATTCTCTTCCCAGATCATCAAACCTTTTTCTCCCAACTGTGTTAAAAGACCACTTGCAGAACAATCCACAGCAACCAATAAAAACACTGAAAGCAGGTTTAAACTGCTGCAGCTGTATAGCCTCCCTCTTGACAATTTACTACCATAAAGCCCCAGCCTTGTAGAAGTGAAGTTATTTGTTAGTGTGTGTCATTCTACCCCCAGCTCACAGCTGGGAGTAACAACCTTAATATAATCTGAAAACCAGTATAAGAGTCCTAGATGAGCTGAAAGAAGTTTGGGGTTTGGTTTTTTTGGGGGGGGCGGTGGGGATTAATACACTATTATGTTACATTGCATACCCTGTAATGCTATCCTTCTCTCTCACCAGCAAGACCATAGGTGCTGCTAGAGCTGCTCCTTCTCATAAAAACAAAAGAGCCAATGCAGTACTCTGGTGGGTGACCTTCTTTGTAGAGATAGAGCAACTTGCCTCTCAGCTGAAAACGAGGAGAATGCTATACTTGCAGCATTTTTTTAAATTGTAACAGCCATATCTATGTCAATGTAAAGAACTGTCTTGTGTGCCCTGAGGCTCGTTGTTGTGGTTTAACTCCAGTTGGCCACTAAGCGCCACACAGCCNTCATTTTTGTATTTAGAGTAGTGGTGGCCTTGTCTTCTATACAATTCTGCTTTTGCAAAGGTGAACCATATGTATGGCCTCTTTCTTGTCTTATAACTGGGCCTGCCCTAGGCGCACAGGGTAGTTGATCTATACATGTGCAGGCTGGATTTGTTATGCAAGTGCTTGCTTTCTGCCCCGACTTGGAAAGTACTGGGAAAGAGGATGGTGAGGAGCATGCTGTTGCCATAATCTTGCTGAGAATCTTTGGACCTGGACCACAAAGCAGAAAGCTTGTTCTGAAGGCAGCAGCTTCCTGTCAGGCTTCATTTTCTTGGGCCTCATCTTGCATCATGTCAGTGAACATTTCCTTCTTGTAGGAGATGCCTCCAGAAAAGAGAACAGCTAGGAATTACCTGTGCTTGTTAGGTGTTATGCATCCTACATGGCCTAAATAAAGCAATGCTGGTTCAAACTTCTTTTTGTCTTCTATGAATGTGTAATACGACTATATTGTATATATTATTGTATAGTGTTGTGTATAGTACTATATGAATGTGTAACGCTACTATCATAGCAGTACTGTACTATTACTGTAATACTACTTTAATAAGAAGGGAGGCAGAATTAAGGCTATCACAGGTAAAGAAGTGCTTTCTTCCAGAATTTTAACATTTTTTTGAAGTACCTTCTGTCTACGCAATGGTACATGAAATACGTAACACACAGCCCAGCCTTATGTTATATTTAACATGCAGCAAGTAGTTCCACGGGAGTAAATGAGGTTTTTTGAGGTTGTGCTGTGGCACTATCTAAGCAGTCCCTGACCTTCCCGATCCTGACTGCTCAGTCACATCTCTGCAGTACCCTCTTCCTCACTATGGCATGGTTGGTTGGGTAGTCATGCAGTGCATCAGGCTGTGAAACTGATATGGCTAAAAAAATAGCCTAGCAGCAACAACATAAAACCAGTTTCTAGCCTGTTTGGTTTCCCAACATGGACAACAGAGTAGCACAGGGACACAGACAAGCAACTGGAGACAGACACTGTCTCAGCTGCCAGATCACCTGAAAAAAATCCATGACAGAACAGCCTGACACTGTTCATAGTGAATAACGTTCAGTACTTGAATATCTCTTTGGAGGATCAGTGCCAAAGAATTGTGTATTTTCTTGTAAAAGCTATTTTTAATATGCATTTTTCCATACCAGATGACTGATCCTACATTCAAGTGACATCCTGATCAATTCAGATACATTTACATGAATAATATTAGCTGTTCTTAGAAAAACACTTAGTCAGCATTTAAAAATAAATATTCAGATATTTGACATGAGCTTTATTTTTCCATAGATTCTACTGGAAATTAGTTATTACTTTGGAGCAATTTTATAGTGGAGAATCCTAGAGAATTTTCTTTCCTTTAAAACAAGGCAGTGATGCTTAGCACCCTGTAGGGGAGAGTCGTGGGGTAAGAACTGAATCTTCAGTGCAAATATTCTCTGAAAAGCTTTCATATTCTATGGAAAGCACGCAGTATCCTACAGTGAAGCATGTTGGTCTGCAGGAACAGTAAAGTAGGAAAAAACCATTTCAAGTCCTCCAAGACATAGCTGAAACACCGTGGACTTTGTGGAGGATGTTAAATCAAATGAGATTCTTATGTGCTCATCTTTTTAACAGTGTATCTATCTGGACATGTAAAAATAAGTCTAAAATAACCAGAACAAGACTTGAGCAGCTCTGCTGCCTGTCTATTGATAGACATTCATACAACAGAAAGCTCTAATATCCCTCCTACACATCCTTTAACTCTAAAGTTCTCCCATAGGTGTAGTTTTTGGAAGCTTTCTGCTCTACTTTTGTCAAGTAAGCCACATTAACAAAGAGCTGATTTTTGAACTGTTTTAAGTTAACCTTTCTCATTTGGACGGAAATGAGTTAGGGAGCACTTACATAAATTGCTTTCTTGGAAGATTAGGGTAGCAGCAAAGTATTAACAGTCCAGCAGAGGGACATTGCTAGGAAGCTGGGGGTAATAATGTCTTGTGATCCCCAGGGTGGGTCTAGAAGAGCTTTGCTGCTTTGTGCTTTAAGAATACCACTGAACAATAACTAGTACAGATTCTGCAGGGGCCTATGGTAGCTTTATTTGTAACCACAGCATCTCCCATCTCTATTCTGATTGAGAGTAAATGCCACCCCTGCCTAATGCCATGGTGATTAATACTCTTGAATTAAAATGTTCTCAGTAATTAATACTAAGAAATAGCCAAGAGATATGTTCATAATCTGCTTTGTCATATCTTAACAACAAATCGCTTTTCTATACTGACTCCACAATAGTTAAGATTGAGATTGGTGTCAGTGCTTTCAAAAACATCTGCTGACTTGATGTGAAAATTGTGCTGTTTCATAAGGTCAGTATGAAAAATGTTAATTTATTTCAGCATGAAGTTACTGAGATACAGTTTGTCCTATGCACTCTTGCATTCACAAAATCATCCAGTTCTGCTCATGCCTGTCATCTGGATGTTCCCTGGAGGAACCTCTTCTCAGACTTTCTAAAGGGATAAGGTTTTAAAGTGAAGATGGAAGTGTCACAGGAAGTAAGACTGAAAGACAAATCACTTAAGGAAAGGAAAGGGTACCACCTTCTTTTGGCTTAAAGCCCCCATCAGACATTTAATGTGCAAGCTTGTGTCTGTTCACCAGCACATTGGTATGAAATTGCAAACCTCAGGCCTCTTTCTTACCCGTTGTTCCCCCTTTATCCTGATGTTCTAAAATACATACAGCTTGTGGCTACACAGCCCTGCCTGTCCTCAGCAGCCTTCCTCTGTGCTGCACACACGCACAGGCTTGCATAGGCTGTGTATGAACTCCCACACATTTACTTGCCATTAAAAATAATTTGCAGATTACTAATGTTGAGAAATCAACTCTAAACCACAAAAGGAGAGAGAAGCAGAGCTAATATTTCATTGGAGGAAAAAGAAGAATGTAGAACAAATTAAGAGAGAAGGCTGCAGTTGAAGCTTTGGACAGGGAGAGCACAAAGTGGCCATGTGTTGGCCATACAATGTCACAGGTCTTGCAGGAGATGAGCCCAGATGCTCTGTAGAATGCAACTGTGACTTTGTCATTGAGGCAGGTGAGAATAAGAAAGAAAGAAGAAACAGTAAGAGAAAAATTCCTAGCGTAAAATACCACATAAATCTAATTACCCTACACTGAGTCAAGATCAGAACTAAGCATTAGCCTAAATTCTGACCTTGCTGTTGTTCAGTGAATGCAGCTTTCTGAGTTTCATCGTATTTTCTTTCAAGACACCTGTGAAGCAATACATCCCAGTCTGCACTGAATGCTACTTTTAGCGCCTCTTTCTTCCTGCCCATTTCTCAATGTGGTGTGTACCATACACTGTTATCAGCACTGGGCTGCTACACTGTATTTTTTATTTCTTCTATCAGCTTTCATTTTGATTCATATAGATCTGCTGCTATTGCCAGCAGCTCCATAAACCAGGTCTGGGCTGGAATATTAAAAAGGGCTTCTAATTTTGAAGAGGAGATAAGTAAGGGTTTCTTTATCACTTATTACAGTGTTCTTGTACCTTCAACATTAAGACTCCCTCCCAGTGTGGATTCTGTATTTCTGGGTAGGCCTTCACTGGCAGAAATATGTATATATTATTATGTAGCAAAAAATTGCCACATGATTAAATTTAGCTCTTGAAAGTAGCATTACAACCCACCCTCCCCCACAGATTCCTCAAACTTCCAGCTCTTTCCTATCCCCATCAAAGAGCTCTTTAGGTAAAACAACAGAGCAAAAGACTTTTTTTTTTTATATTTATTTGAAATGCACTCAGGTGATGGTGCCTTGGCCTGCAAATTGACTTTGTTGCCTTCTCTTCTTAGCCCTGAGGAGGAGTAGAGACAATGTATTCATGCTACCAAATAAACTTCCTACAGGAATGATCTTCCTGAAACCTGTAAGCAGCCCCAGTACGCTCAAGAAGCAAAGCCAAGACTGTACCAGAAATCTTGTATTCTACAATAGTTCTCTAAGAACCATAGGTCTTTATGGTTCAAAATCCTAGTACAGGAAAAGTACTGCAAGAACTCAGTAACCAACAGTATTAAATAGTACCTGTTTCCTTAAGTCAGCTGTGAAGAGGGTGATTCATTCAGCCACTGTCGGTGAGGTGCACTGACCAGGGCATATCTGGAGTCTGTGTCCAACTCTGAAGGGGATGTGGAGAAACAGGAGAGGGTCCATCTGAGGGCCACCAAGACAGTTGGGGCATCAGAGTGTGATTGGTCATTGGCCATCACTGAGCAATGAAGGAGCTGGGCTTGTTCAATCTGACAAAAAAAAGCTAGGCAGCAATCTATGAGCAGCAAAACTCTTCTCCATAGTAACAGACAATGTAACAAGGGGCAATGGGCACAAATTTCAGTTAGGAAGGTTTGCACTCGCTAGGAGGACAGTGCAGTACTGGAGCAGGTTCATACCGCTGTTTCCCCAGGGAGCCAGTGAAATCTCCATCCTTGGGACTTTTCCAGACTCACATGGATAAAGCCATGGTTGACCTGATCTAGCACTGGCAAGAGTCCCAAGTCACACAGGAAGTTAGACCAGATGATCTCCAGAGGTCCCTTCTGACCAATGTTTTTACGACTCTGTGAACTGAAAGTAAAACAAAAAGTCAGGAGTGCTTCAAGAGCAGTTCAGTCATGGCAGAGTGAGTTAAGCGACATCATCAAATTATTGCTTGGCTGATGTCACTGACATTTGAGGTGAAGTAACTATATTTGAACTGCATAATTCAGAATCTTCAATGACAGTTTCAGTAAGAGTCCCAGTAATGTAAGGTACACGGATTTTAAATCATGTTACCGTTTCATCTATTGAGATGTAAATTGCTGTGGATTACTAGTGGATAACTTAGATCATAGATGTCCAGGCCAAGTTTCATTTATGCGTGAACTGCACTATTTCTCAGTTTTATCAATCTGGCACTTTTTCTTAAAGCTAAATTCACTTGTAAATAAAAGCACCAAACAGACTGAAAAATGTATCTGCCTCTAAAAAAAAGGCTTCCCAAAGAAATTCTCCAAAAGTGAATGGAAAGGAAAAAGCAGCCAAAGGGGGAAAAAAGGAAAACACTGATTAATGAGATTTGTTTGTTCTGGGTTGTGATCAAACAGGCCAGCACCACAATCAATGATAAAAGAAGGCAAAGTGCTGCGCAGACTGTTATATTCATCTGCTTAAAATTCACATGGTCTGAGTGCTAGAATAATTTGCTCCACACCATCTGGCAGACATAAGAAGCATGAATATGTAGTGGGGGGAGAGCACGAGGAAATTTTCTGCATTTCTGTAGCATGTAGAAATACTATATTGGAGTTTACAACTTAAATTACATGTAACATTAAATGCACAAGTAAGATGTAAACAATCCAACAAATGCTAATATTTAAAACATGTAGAAACAAACATACTACATTCATATAATCCCGCTCTTTATATTTTATACTTGGATCCAGCATATAACACAAGCCATGAAATGCAATGCAGGAAGTCAGTACAAGTATTACTTGCTGAACAGTATGAACTGTACAATGTTATCCATACCCAAAACGGAGAGGATGACTGTTGTAGCTCTCAGCCCCACTTATAAGCTCAGGTTTTAAAAACTTCTGCTTGCAACGGTGAAAACCTCCAGTGTCGGTCAAGAGGAGAGATACCACAGAAGTAAATATTCCTAGAAGATCCAGGCTGCTGTGGGATAGAGATAGGTAGAATGAACTTGTGTATCTCAAGGAAATATGAAAGACACTTTTCTAAATGTGTCTCTATATTCTCTCTACAGAGAGCATAGTATTCTCATACCTTTTACTTTCATAGTTTGGTATGCAAACTATGCATTTTTTTTCCAGTTTTGGTTAAGAACCAAACTTGCTATCAGCCAAAATGGTGGCTGTTTGACAAAGGCATACAAAACCTGCCCTGGATGCAGTCAGGTACCTCATAGGTGGTACGCAAGTCTTGAACCAGCCACAATGTCCAGGTGAACCTGAAGGACAAAAAAGTGTCTTGTTTATGCTCCTAATTTATCTCTTAGCTATTTTTGGTGTAGTTTTGTGTTTGGTTTTGTTTTGTTTTACACTGCAGAAACCACGTCATTCCTCCATTTTTAAGTATAATGATTGTGTGACTGTTCACAAGTTTATTCCCATAGAATAAAATGTCACTTATTGAAGTGAGCGGTTCCCAAAGTTTGTCACGAACGAATTCTTGGAGAGCACCAAAGCTCATATTGCATATGGATATGTACCTATTGCTCTCAGATTCATGCTTTAGAACCTGTAGCTAATAAGACAGAGAGCAGTAGCTGAGTAGCTGCTTTCTCTGACATGAAATAGCTGTTGTGGTGAGGCCCTGACTGACAGGCTCAGGAGGATTCAGCTGGGACAGTTTTGGATGTTCCTGGTCTGCCAGCTTCTCCATTCTGTCTAGGTGGCTGCTCGCGTCCAGTGGGAGCTTTCTGTGTGCCTCTGCCATCCCTCCAACCCATGTGTATTGTAACTGGAAATCTGTCTGCTGTTTTGACTATGGCATAGACACACATCCCATCCTGCTCCCTCTACCCTTGAAAGTGTAACCGCAGAAGGGCGAGGAGGGGAACGGTCTCAAATGGCTAAAGCTAGATCTCCTGAATCCCATAACAGACAGCTTTAAGAATTTCCTCTTCCGTAAGTACAAAAGTTTTGACCAGTAAGATATATAAATTCAGTCGTCATATGCATACAAGCTTATTGGCTGACATATGTATGTGGGAGCTGATGCTGTCGTATTACAATGCCTGAGAAAGAGTTAACCCTTATGCACATCTCAGTCCTAAAGGTGTTGCTCTGCTACACATCTTGGATGACCAGAGTGTTTCCGCTGTTTCAGGCTGCTGCAAAGGATATTTAATTACAGTAATACTGCTGTCCCAGTGCTATTACAGTGTTGCAAGGCAGTCATAAAGGCTGAGAAAGCATTCTCCTTCTAAGCTTCTGTTGTTAAGTGGCTTATAATGTTTCCAAAATGTGACCTTTAGAGCTGGAATTTATTGTGCCTGCATTCTACCCAAAACTAATTTAATTAGGAAGTTCAAAGAAAACGTTTGCCAAGTTTTGAGTCATCTAGGTGATAAAGAAATATTTTTCAATTGCTAAAATAATTCTTCGAATGCAGGAGAAAATTGTACAAAAATAGAAATATTTTTCCTTTTTTTCACTTTAGGCATGCCACATGTCACAGCTGAAGAATAATATCATTGTATGCAACCCCTTTTCAGATTTTTCTGTGTTGCTTGCAGTCACTTGTCTCTCTCAGAACAGTCTCTGATAGTAATTTCCACATGTTGGCTGTTATTGTCTCAACTCAGTGCCTGCATCTTTACAATTGCTAGAGATATGACAACAGCAAGTGGCAACCAAATAGCATTCACTTCAGCTTAGGGTGTGGAAGAATGTCAATATCTTTGTAGCGTCTGCCTGTTTGTTCTTATTAGAAAGCCAGTGTAAGTTTTTCTGTAGACATGAAATTCCAGTGCTTAGTAAACCCCCCTGTAAAAGTTAGATCAAGACAGTCATGCAAGAAACTAGTAATTCACATAACTATGCTGTGACTTTAATCAGCGGTCAAGTAAAAAGTTCGTTGGCTTTTTTATAACTTTTACTGGCTCATGTCAGCACTGTACTAATATGAATTTGTACATCTAGCCAGTAGGAGTACTATTGCCTTCAAAGAAGGGAAAGGAGGAGGGAAAATGGGACTGGGAAGAGACCGAGTTCTGCAGTGTCACAAGGTATGGCCAGCTTGACACCTGGGGTGAAGGACCAAGAGGCAGCAGGTCATGAAGCAGTAACTCCTAATGGTCTGAACATGACAGAGCAGTGCAAAAGAGCCTAAAGATCACCTCTAGTGACTGATGGACAGAAAGCCAAGGATGACAGGGAGATTTATAGGGGTGGAGTGGCTGGGAACAGATGTCCTGGAGATGAGGAACCCTGAGGATTATGCACGGTGGAGACAGGATGAAACCTAGTCACTTACCATATTTTAACCTGCAATTGTTATTAATAGTTTCTAGGTTAATATGCTATTTTCATCAGTCTTACTAAAGAGAAACCTAGGGCCTGAAGAGCCTACTATGGCAAGACTTACTACAGTTACCTCTAAAATGTAGTTCCTTATCATATTACTGAGCATCTGGCAACTGGTGTACAACCATTTGTCCTGGTTTCAGCTTNGAAGAAACACTCTTTTGTGGGATCAGATACAGTAGGAATTTCACCCAGTCCCTTTCTGAAAGCAAATGCCAACTAGTAGATAGGCCAGCCAGAATTCTAAGACAACTGCTGGATATCTTTACCTCGTGGAAGAGGATGGAGTTTGCAAAAATGAAGAAACAAGTAGGTAGGTGTAGATCAAAAAATGGAATAAGAAAACCAAAAGAAGAAAAAAAGAAAGAGTAAGGAAAGAATGATAAGGGAGAAAGGTTTTTCTTTCAAGGAAAAAAAGAGAATGGAGAAGGGCAAAAACAGACAAAAGAAACATTGAAGATGACAGAGTGGGTCAGGGAAAGAAGATGTAGAACCTCAGGCTGCTGTGTTTTGTGTAGCTCTGTGTGTATGTTATGCAAATAGACTGTTTTGCATATATAAGAATAATTACAAACATCAGTTTAAAAAATAAATTAGTATCAATTAGAAGTATTAGATAATTGCTTTTTTGAATTAAATCCCATGTTTATCTACAAGAAAAGTTTCCACAGATACAACTGTGCCTATATTACCCCACCCCAGTCTGCAAAGGACAAATCTCCTGGGGATAACTGATTCAGCTTCCAACGCTCATGCAATTTACAGCCTCTTTGATGAACCTGCAAATTATTCCATAGCATAATAACAACACAATTTAGGGGCAGAAAGTTTTCAAATACAGTGTTCCGTGGATGAGTCTAATGGCTTGTGTACACACAAAGATTACTCCAGAACAAGGTAAGGTACAAGCTTAAAGAAGTAACAGCTCTTCCACAATAATTTCTAGTGTAAAAACACCAGCTGGAGCTGAAGCAACTCCTTTTCCAATTCTTAGTTTAATGTGCTTTCAGTGTGTTCACTGTAATGATTCCTATATAGGTCCCTTGGCACAGAAGCTCCTAAAGATGAAATTTTAATCATTGTTCAGTTGAGCTGGTTTTAGCTGGTGACCTATAGGTGGAAAGTTCAGTGTCCAAAATGTCACACCTACCTCAGCATGTGTGCCCAGAGCTGGCTGGCTAGCTTTGTTTCCAAACACTCATAGTTAGCCCGTAAGTAAAGAAAGCAGGGAGGACCAGAAAACTGGTATGAATTGGGGCAGCAAAAGGTACACGATAGAGAAGGAGAAGTAAGTAGCAGTTCTCAGCAGTTTCTCTGCTGAAGGTCTGCATGTTTTCCAGTTGTACTAAATGATAAGGTAGGTCTTAAAACCTGTGTGTTAAATAGGTGGAGTTGAATAGTGTCTTAGTTCACACTGCAAGGACATCTGGATTCCAGATATTCAAAGGTAAAATGCTCATGCTCATGAGCGTTTATGATATAAAGTATATAACATACCTACTCATAAAGTAGGTAAGTTACTCACATGGTGATTGCTTGGTACCTGGACTCTAATTATAAGGAGATGAAGCAAACGAACAGTTAAGGATGAAACACAGTATATCCTTCTGGTAATGGCACAGTAAGGTACCAAATAAACAACTGTCTTAACACCCCCTGTTGAGTTCTTACATGGAAGGCCATTGCATGCTTCACCCCTAACTTTGTATTACCTGTAATTTACTGGTTTTCCTACAATTTTAGCACTACTAGCATGGAGCTTTGATCTTTGGAACTCTTTATAATATATTTAACAAAGATTGAATTATTGTGTGTTTAAATAATTTAATAACCAACATGCAGCAGGTCTCAAGGTCTGTCTCTGGAATACTTCTGAAAGGTATTTTTAAGGACAGAAAATGTATTTATCTATGCATTTAATATAGATGTACCAAGTAAGTACGGTTACACTATTCACAGTTTACTAGCAGATTTGAAAGCATTTCATGCTATACAAGTATGTCATCCAGTTTCTTTCCAACAGAAGCCCCCCAAAATTAAACAATGCTTTCTCCTTTCTCATCATTATTAACAAAGTTACTACCTTTAGCTAGTTACAAGCTTATAACATTGCTGGGATTTCTGTCATTCTTACTATACTTTATAAAAATATCATTCACTGTCATGGATTTTTCCCTTGTCTTTTGCTTCCCTTATCAATTTGCTGTGCTTGTAACATTCAGTCTATTTGTATTATCACCTCCCATTTGTTATGACTCCCAATGTAATTTATTATACGTGCAGCTAATATGTATGATTTCTAATTGCTAGATTTATTTTATCACTGAATCTGGATGGCTTTTAGCTGAGTATTTCCTTGATTGTGAAACTGATTTCTGTGGCCCAATCCTGAAATACACACCTGTATTTAGAAGGCAAGTAGTAAATTTTAAAGAAAACCTCATTTACATCAACAAAAAAATCACAAATATTTTATCCAAGACTAAATATAAGACAAATATATTTGCCTGTTTTGTACAACGTTTCCACATCCTGCTGCATCGGAATGCTGCAGTTAGAGAAATAAATTTCTGGATGAAAATATTTAATTGCATGTTAAATACAGTTTGTATTATTCTAAGTGTAAAATATGAAACCAAGTATTAAGAATCATTACTGGTATGTGATAATTAAAGTCCGTATGTAACTGAGGATTTCTTATCTGCACGTTTACTGTAGAGGGCTCATTGGATTTCTAAAACAAATCACGGGGAACTGGACAAATGATATTTACACTCTTTTAATTATCCAGTGAGATTAGTGTTTGCGGTCTGTGTAAGTAGGTCACAAACACAGCAATGAAAATTAATTGTGCTACAGAACAGCAGTGATTCATATGTTTTCTAGTCATAATTCTAGTAGTATTTTAAAGATAAGCCTCCTTAAATAATTTATTTTTAAGGAGATCTATTAACAACATTAAAAGGCTACTTTAAAAACAGAACAAAACACCACTCTCAGTGGAAGTAATTTCTCTCAGCATTTATCAAGCTTTACTTTGCGGTACAATTACTTCCATTTTCAGAGATACGCAGAGTCAGCACTCCATCACGTGTGCTGTCTGTCAAAAATGTATGTCCTTAACTGAATTTTTTTCTTTTGCAAGTATAGCAAATGGGAAGGGATAGTATATCACCGAGAAAAGGTTCTGAGCCTATTTTTTACATCAGCTGTTATGCCAATGTCAATAGAAATATGCTGGACTTGACCACATTTATGTCCACATGCATGTAATTCTTTTCCACCGTGCTCCAGAGTTCATTACTTTGCAATGTTCTTGCTCTCAGACACTTCTTACAACAGTGCTGGCACAACACAATGCCCTGCAAATGTCAGCAAAGACTCCTGCCACATGTTGTAGCTGCTGATTTTTTTTTTCGTTCCCCCCCCACCTACACATTAGGCTCAAAATCACACCATTTTAGGGCATTACCAACCTCCGCTGGTTTATTCTTTCATTATACCAATTCGTTTTAGTTATTACATTAGTTCCATTTCCCCAGTCATAGTTACACTAGTGCATCAGCATTTCCCACTTCAGTTGTTTTCAGTGCATTAAAAATTAGTCATAAATATTGTTTCATGATCAAATTTGACATAACTTGCTTTACAGGTCAAGCAAACGCATTTTTCTTTCACAGAGTGAAAGCAAAATCTGTTTGATCATCTTCAAGCCATTTCATTAGTTGAAAAACAGTTAGGTTTTTTAATCTGGAAACACTGTGCCAAGTTCTGCTGTTATTTATACCACTGGTAATACAGAGTAACCCAACTGTATTCAGTAGATTAGTCTGGATTTATACCTGTTTTTATAAAAACAGTAAAAAATTGGCCCCTTTTAGCTTAAATAAATAGTGAGTAGGGGAAAAAAAAAAAAGGAAAGAAAAGAAGCCGACTGATTAGAAGAAAAATTTGCCTGCTCATTGAATGGTCAAAATGAGTTGGTGTATAAAACTTTGTTGCTGCAATGCTTGCCCCAGGAAGGAAGGTGACTGCAAATGCAATTCCCACTGATAGTTCTGTATTTCCAGTTCAGCTGGGGATTTAATTAGTTTGTATTTGAATTATTGAATAGCAAGAGGAAACTGGTGTCTCAAGGAGCAAGGCCGCTTTCCCTGAGTAAACATTAACCTCTTTCACATATGGAAACAGCGGGTAGCGTACAAAGAGAGTTTCTGCACTATGTCCATAGCTGCAAACCATTTAGGTCACCAGAAACCCTTGAAGATAAGTATTCTGAAACCTGATAACCTTTAACTAGCATTAAAAGCCTTTTATAAGATCAAGACCTGCCATCGAGACGTCTTCTCAAACATATCTATTGCTCAAGAACACAGTGTTCCAACAGCTACAATGATGTTTTAGATTACTTTGACGCATGCTGTGTATCTTGAAGTGAAGATTTCTGAATAAGGTGGATCAAACAAATCATGTTGGAATAGCTCCTCTGAAGGTTTTCAATGTTGCAAATACTGAAGAGACATTCCCAGGGAGGTCTCAGTACACTGCACATTACTCAGACGATTTCAGGATTCCACAGCTGTATAAATCCTTTAATTAAAATTCCTCTGCACACATTTTAAGGTAGGCTATGGTATTCTTGTAGGTGGGTTGGTTAACTGTTCTTTCCATCTCCTACTCAAAACCCCAACAGCTTTGCCAGCTGACAGTAGCCACCTCTGCTACTGAGCTGCAGTTCTTGGCTCCTTTTTGAATTTCTGCATAGTCATATATCTCTCTGACAAGGATATACCTGCTGCCTTCTGTTTGATGGCTGTGCCTCTGATGGATTCCTTCTCCAAAATCCAGCAAGGAAACCCTTCCAACCCAAATGAAGATCAATCGCACCACACCTGAAGTTTTGATAAATTCTTTTGATCATCCAATAATGACTAATTGCTTCAGGAGAGCACAGTAATTCTGATGACACTCATTTATCAAACAAGGAAGAAGAGAAACTTGGACCTTTATAGCAAAGTCAGCCATCCCACTTTAGCAACTGTATTTTATTTTTACAGTGTAGGTCAGCAAAGAGAGCCTCTCCTACCCTGTTCAAATTAATAGGTAAGATTCTCTGAAGCCTGAGAGTGAGTACAGTGTGAATGTTAGCGTAAATGATGCTCTTTGTCTATGCGGTCTCTGTCCTTATCCAGTTCATTTGATGTCTGGAGGAGATTATCAATAGACATTAATAAGAAATGGCCAAAGCACATTGTCAGTTACATAAACTGTTTCCACATCTGCAAATGGTGAGCTTCTCAGGCTTTTCTCTGTCTTCTGAAACCCACCTCGCTAAAATAACCATGAGTTCTTCGTGTTATGCCCGTGGGAAGATGAATGCCCAGGTGTGGCATAGAGAGCTGGTAGTTGCACTTCTGTCATACGCTGAAATGACCGTGTTTCAGATATGGGCCCTCTCTCTAGCTGTTCCTAACTTTGGGGGACCTTGCCAAAGTAAAGCCAGAGTTCTCCCTGCCTTCTGCTGGAAATGTGGGACCTACCCGCTGTTCCAGCCGGTTTTGCCACACGGTGCAGGTCACTCTTCAGCTGCAGTATCCAGGCTGACCTGTGGGTGGAAGTCCTGCAGAAAGAAAAGGGAGGCACAGAGGCAAGTTTCTGAAACACTGAAAAACCTAGGAAGTTACCAAGACCTAAATGGTGTCACACTGGAGGATGTTCTGGAGGGACTACCTTGCAGTCCTCTTCCAGTGACACAGGGTAACTGTGCTTCTGTCCTCTCTCAAGGTGCCAGTGAAGGAGTATCAGCTGCACGCTGTGGAAAATGTCTGGTACAACTCTTCTCTCCCTTAGGTACATGCAGTGGTGGCTGAAGTTACTACATCAGTCCATAAGCTAATGCTTTAGTTCATGCTGTAGATTACTGTTTCATACTGAGCTCTAGCTATGGGAGCTAAGGAGCATATGTGCTTCTTATTGTTACATCTATGCAAAATGATAACTTATTTTAGAACATATTGCAGACAGTGGGGTGCGATTCTTTTAATTGCCACAGAAAAACTGAGCAGGACTGGAGAATCAGAACCCTTGGACTTAAGAAGGAATTGGTGATTGTCTCTTTGGTCAGCTCACCATTGAATTTCATACTGTCTCCTTGCATATCTTTATGTAGCTTCCAGTCAGGATGTGACTTAGCTGATACCTGTAAGACTTCATGCTATACACAGGCGTGGGTAAAATGCTGTAAATTTTAGGGTGATAGCTATAGAGGCTGGAAGCCTCAGAGACAAACCTACTTTGCTTTGAAGGGAGAAAAGATTGCACTTGACCTCCTCCTTTGTGTAGAAACTGCCTCTGGAGCCAGCTGGACATATTATCCTGTACTCCATCTTCATCTCAGCAGTCTCTATGGAGTTTTGAACCGCCACCTGCACTTGGAAAATCTAAGTTAGATTTCAGATGCTGTGGATTGTTGTCACCCTGAAGGTCAAATGCCTAGAAGAGAGGAGCATCTATACAAAGGATGCTTTAAAGGTGTATGCACACATCACATGCAATGCTATCTTTGTTACATCTTTATAATGTATTGGACAGTTTTACTTTAAGCAGTAGCTGATGTGAACTTAACTCATCCCAAGACAGTTCTCAAATGAAGCTCTATACACATAGGTACATAACTCACGTGTTACTGTTAGCACAACAGAGCTTAGTGATGAATACATTAGGATTCCAAGACTTGGGTTACTTTCTAGGGTTGCTGGTTATTATTCTGGCAAATCTTCACAGCATTAAGAATATTGCTCCTCAGAGAGCAATCTGTAAAAGCTCCAACCTCATCCTTGTTAACATGGTATTGATGCTACAGGAAGTATAATCGAGAAGAACAAAAAAAAATGCATGCATGAATATTCCTGTTATAATTCCTAGATAATTCCCATCTTAATGACTGATAAGTAAATAGATAATACTGATCAACCTAGCAAGCCAACAACACTAATAGATTCTTGGTAGAATGGCAATAGCCTCATCTGCTGGCTCAGAGCAACCATGGAGCTGAGTGGCTGTTGCCGCCTTTGCCACCTCTGTTCTCTGGACAGAGAGAGAGAGAGGTTACACATAGAATCATAGAATTATTAAGGTTGGAAAAGACCTCTGAGATCATCTAGTCCAACCATTAACCCAAAATACCATGTCTACTAAACCATGTCCTGGAGTGTCACATCCACATGTTTTTTGAGCACCTCCAGGGATGAGGACTCCACCACCTCCCTGGGCAGCCTGTTCCAATGCCTCACCACTCTTTCAGGAAAGAAATTTTTCCTAATATCTAATCTAAACCTCCCCTGGTGCAACTTGAGGCCATTACCTCTCATCCTATCACTGGTTACTTGGGAGAAGAGACCAACACCCTCCCCACTACACCCTCCTTTCAGGAAGTTGTAGAGAACGATAAGGTCTCCACTCAGCCTCCTCTTCTCCAAACTAAACAACCCCAGTTCCCTCAGCCAATTCTCACAAGACTTGTTCTCCAGGCCCTTCACCAACTTCGTTGCCCTTCTCTGGACACGCTCCAGCACCTCAATGTCCTTCTTGTAGCGAGGGGCCCAAAACTGAACACAGTATTCGAGGTGCGGCCTCACCAGTGCCGAGTACAGGGGCACGATCACTTCCCTGTGATCACACACACCTGGTTCTTTCTTAGTTTGCCCAACGTAATGATTCCTGATGAGCCAGGCAACAAGGCTGAAGAAACAAGTTAAAGATTTGGGTGAGAACATGCTGTAAGGGCTGTTTCTTTCTTAGGCTCCCCTTGCTTGCTGACACCAGTTTTACCCTGGAAATCAACAACTTTTATGTACCAATGGTTACTGCACACTTAAGTGTTACTTTTGGAAATTCTCATTACATTGTGGCTTCCTTTTTAAGGCTCCTTAAGCCTCCTCTTCTTAAGGCTGAAAACCTC
Organism: Scopus umbretta; assembly: GCA_013400535.1. NCBI lineage: Eukaryota > Metazoa > Chordata > Aves > Pelecaniformes > Scopidae > Scopus > Scopus umbretta. Next base: position 34,737 of record VZTL01039562.1, read on the forward strand.
CTCTTGAATGCTGGTGCACAGGTGGGGCTGTACTCAGCCAAACTGCAAGTCAAACTAGTCAGCATCCTCTGTTGATGATGGCCAGTAGCACACGAGTAAGGAGAAATTGCAAGAACAGGACAAATACAGCATCAAACATTCCTGAGAATATTCTCAAAGCCTTCTGCAATCAATAGTCTTTTTCTTGAGACTACCATAGAGTTTGCATTTTCCACATTTTATTTTATTACGCACCATTGGAACCATATTCACAATATAATCTGATACAAGATCACATAGCTGGCAGTGCAGTCGTCTTTGTGTAGCATAGATTCTCCAGGCTTTGTGGAGTTTGTTTTCCTACTGTTTCATTCCCCTTACCAGCAAGCTTTTGTGAAATGGCTTTTTTCTTACAGGCATGGCTGTGGGTGGAAGGGCGCTGCTTAGCACTCTTACGTGGCCCCCCATGTGCACATAATCATTCAGCTCCTTGTGTATTCAGAGTTTACATTTTTTCAGACTTTTCTTTGTAATGCTTATTTTTGCCCAGACGTTGCATGTTTCTGTGGGTTCAAGACTGCATAATACCACCTATTGGGACAGTAAGATTTCTTTCCAAAACTTGGAGCCGGTCTGATCTCACATTCTGCTAGCTTTTTCTAAAGACTATTTTTCCGTGGTTTGGCTCTCTGATGGATGGAAGTAAAGGCCTTGGAAGCAAATTTGCAAGGTGTGTGCCTACGCCAAGCTCTGCCTTTCTTATATAGATGCAGCTAAAGACAAATAAACAATAACTCTGGATCTTGATACTTCAGGGGAATTGCTGCACTCTGGATCACATCTCTTCAAGGGCCATGTGTTCTCCCACTCATTGCTTTCTACCTGTTCTGCAGCTACTCCTACTCCTGCCTTTACGTAATTTTTTTTTTTAAGCTTACAGTAACTCAGGAAGAAAAAAAGTCATGTAACCCATATGTGCCTCAGTTTCCCATTCTGCAAAATGTGAATTGCAAAACTGGGCTCTACTTGAAAGGTAAATTAGAATAGAATAGACTGGATGATTTCAGTTGGAGAGGACATACAACAATCATCTAGTCCAACTGCCTGACCACTTCAGGGCTGACCAAGTTAAAGCATGTTGTTAAAGGCATTGTCCAAATGCCTCAAACACTGACAGGCCTGGGGCATCGACCACCTCTCTAGCAAGGCTGTTCCACTGTTTGACAGTCCTCTTGGTAAAAAAATGTTTCCTAATGTCCGGTCTAAACCTCCCCTGGTGCAGCTTTGAACCATTCCCATGCCTTCTGTCACTGGATACCAGGGAGAACAGCACCTATAAGTTTAAGTAATTCATGCAGAGTAATTTGTTGATATTAATACTAAAAAGGGAAATTGGGTGCTAGTGCTACATAATCTACATTGTTATTAAAATTACATTTTTGTTCTTTTGTTGTGCTTATTCAGGTAGCACCTTTAGTAGAACACCACCTCTGTCACGCTGGTCAGTATAAAAATGCATAATAAAGAGAGAGTCCAAGCCTTTCTAGAGCTGTTGCTCACAGTTGGTTGGAGCAAGGAGTAAAGAATGATGGTCCTTGGCTCGCTCTGTCACCAGCTCCTACTGGCCTAGATGACAGGCTTTCCCATGAAATTCCTTCCTTCCTTCCTCCTCCTCTGCCCTTACTACAGCTCTTGATATATTTTACTGTTACTATAGTTTTCAAAAGACCAATTCTTAAGCTTCCTTTTACCCAGTTATTATGGTAGGATGTCCACTCATCTACTTACCAAGGGAACGTGCAAGAACACAGCTGAGAAGTCAATCTGAAGGATGCAAACATTTGTTTTGAATAAGACCCTGCATGAGTGCCGTTAGAAGCAACTAAGGCAGAAGTAAACTTCCTCTGTTCTGTATTCTGCTATGGAAAAGTTTAGGGAAAGAGAGTGATACACAGGAGAGAGCTATGATAAATTATCCTTAAGTTCGTACTCTCACTCTGCATGCTGCATAGCCCTCAGGAGCATAAGTTAATGTTCCAGTAAGATGAAAAAGAGATAGAGTTTTGGGAGCTGGTGCCACCTATATACACGCTGAATATCAATGTCATTTATTTCACCTGACATGCTTACACAAATATGTTAAACTTCAAGAAAATTAGCTTTTCATCTTACTCTAGAAAGCTTTATTTAAGCTTTGGAAAGAAACCACAGAGCAATTCTTTATTTGTTAGAAAGCTAGCTGCTTTCTAAAATAAGGCGCTTCTGAGAATAGATGCATTGATCAAAGCTGTTTTGATCAGGGGACCAAAGGCTTCGGTTTTGGCATGGGTTTTCTGTTTATGTTTGTTCTTTTGTTTTTTCTTAGCTTGTTTTCCGTCCTCCTTTTCCTTCCCCTCCCTCCCACATAGGGTTGTCGTTGTTTGTTTGGGGTTTTTTTTCATGCTGATGGGAAATAGCGGCTACTCTCCACCTTTTCCTTTCATACCTGAGCATCAGGACGAGCCCAGCACCACTGTGACAGTGCTGCTCAGCCTGGTTCAGCAGGCAACGCCAAAGCGCTCACTCTTCAGAGCCCGCTCGCCTTCGCCTTCTCTGCACCACTTGCCAGAGCAGTTGCTAAAAGTAGCACCGAGGATTTGCAGCGTGGTACTTAAGCCTCAGTCTTGGAACGCTATTTTGAGTAGAAGTGGGATCAGGTCCTTAATTCTTTTGGAACTGGATTGTGGTTTCCAGTCTGGTTTAACACAGTCCACAAAAGCCAGCAAATGGTCGGTGCCTTGCATTCTTCACTAGCCTCGGTCGTGTGACTTACAAATGACACCCCAGCAGCCTTAGTCTTAGTCCCCTGAGCCATCCTGTCCCCATCTAGCCAGCATTTTTAAATTTAAGCACTTTTGTTCTCAGAAGCAGGTGAGATGTAAGATTAAATAGTCATTTTGCAACCACCCTTCAAATAATTGGAGAAATCTCTGGCAGCTAAGTTAATCCTCCTCTCTCTCCCCCTCACACAAACACTTTGTATGAAAGTAAATTCTGCAGTTAGTTGCCTAAATCCTCTAATCCCACCTGTCGTGCTTTGAATCCTGGCAGATGGTTCAGTTGGTGCGGTCTGTGCCTGCACCTCTATCCTGTGACACTGGTGGCTCTCCCTGGCAGCGGTGTGAGGGCAGCCATGGGCAGCAGGATGAACCTCACTCCTCAGGCTGCCGTGCACAGCGCGGTTTTTGCAGCAAGGGGCGATTTCTGTACAGGTACAGCCTGTAAAGGTGCTGGAGAGCTGCCACCTGGCCCTTCAGAGTGTGGCGAGGGAGAAGTTCTGCTTCTGAGAAATAAGCAGGTTGGTCCCTAGATGGAAATTTTGTCCCAAGCCTCCATTGCCCAGGAAAAGAAATACGATCAAAGGCCACTGGTAGAGACAGTTGTTAGTTGGATGTGGTTTGACACAGCTGGCATCATGGCATCGGGATGTGCAACGGTCCAGAAAATCAAAGCAGGCCTTTCCTGGACATGATGGAGGACCGTTGCTCGGACATCTGCCTTCAGACATGAAGCAGTTAATACAAAGTGTTCATAATTAGACTTCATATTAGCTCTCAATTAAGGTGAACGAGGAGCGTTCACACCTCTCTCAGTGCTATTATTTCAGCCTTGCTGGCTGGCAGACTCCACAAGACAGCAATGTATCCTTGTCATAGGGACCAGCTGTCCCTGCTTAGGTGAAACAGTCCCTTTTTTGTCATTCTGTCCCATTAAAATAATTCATCAACTCTGATGCATTTTAGTAGGGGCTAATAGTGCGACCCTGTTTTCCCTTCAAATGTCCCTATTAATTACTTCTACATATTGTTGTCTGTGTTATATGGTAAAATATTTTGCAACTTTTCTTGTTTCTTAATTCTTGAAAATTGAGAGTAAAACAGCTAAAAAAAATCCACAACAAACAACCCTGTTTCTAACACAGCCCCTTTCTGGAGGTGGTAAATCACCATTGGATTATTTCGTCTCTCCAAATACATTGCAGTTAATTGCTTTTTGGGCAGATGTCTATCACCGCCCTCCACTGGATGGAGTCCAAGCAATCCAGTCATATATCACAGACCCTATGTTGTGAGCACCCTGGCTCCACTTTTTTGTATAGCGGATAAAGAGGCAAAAAGGAAGGTTAGGAATCAGTAACTTTTAAAAAAAATCCTGTTGAGTTGAATACCTCCCGCTGAAAGTATTTTAAGATCTAGAATAAAGTTACATAGGTAATTTGTGGAAAGGTACACAATGATATCAAACCAGATCATATGAAAAATTAGACAAAATTTTCAGATCACTGAATTTTTATTTTTTTTTAGAAGTTAGCAAGCTAAATTTGAAGGGACAAATTATTTTTTGTGTCCATCTAGAAGAGATCCACAGCAAAGAAATCTCCACTTGTTGTTTTGAAGACCACTTATGCTGCTTTCAAGGCTTGTGGTTACCTGGCGCAAGGTGGCTGTCACGAAGCATGGGCTGAATCTGGCCCCTCAGATTACAAAGGCATCTTTAATTATTGCCATGAAAGAAAAGGCATGGTATAAAAAGACACTTGATATTTAAATATCTTCTTCCCATTCAGACAAGTTACATGGAGAGCACACATAATGTTTGTTGACAGGAAGATCTGAAACAATTTTTTTTAACCTTTTGAGGCTTTCATATCACAGGGTGAAACGGAGTCATGCAATGATCATTACGGACAGGGTTGGCCACACAACTTTGTGGCCTTTCCTTCTGCCATGACCCCAGGTTACATACTTCACACCAGGTTGTACTGTCAGAGAGTACGCGTATCCCCAGAGTGTCGGATCAGTATGGAAGCACCAACCTCATCAGGTGTTCGGAGCTGAGCTAGCTGTCCTTGTTCCACGGGCAGAGCCTTTAGCAGTTGCCATCTACAACATCAAACTTGGACAACCCTAGGATGCGGCTCACATCTTACTCAAATTCACACCCAAGAAAAGCTTAGACATCTCTGCTCTGCAGTGGGGAGGGGGTGAGACTGCTGGAGCCCATTCAAACTGGTCCTGTATCATAGCCTCTCTCTGCTGTTTCAGCAATCTTCATCTTCCCTGCATGAGGTGGTCTATGCTGCCAAGGTTTTAGCACTTTGAAAATAAAGCCCACAAAGAACCTGCATCTTTAAGTGTCATTAAATGCATTTAAAGTGTGGTCTTTAACTACTTT
>VZTL01039562.1:39942-66059 GCA_013400535.1 Scopus umbretta
GGGGGGGGCGGAAATCAAAGCCAGCATGTGTTATCAGTCATCATTACTACAGCTTCCTATCCCTAATATGGAGATGAATGAAATGAAAGTCAATGAAATCAATAATAAGATGTGTCACAGATTTACACAGACATTTACACCTAGAAGAGATTCACATCTCTCACCACCCTCTCCTCGCTTGAGGAGTGCCTTTCTCATATATAAAGACCTGAAAGATATGGCCTGTGAGACATTTCCATTGGGTCAGGAGTTTCAAGCAGATACACGTTAAAAAAAGGAAGCAGAATGGATTCCTTGGCCCAGACAGCATTAATCTCTGTTGGACAAGTACCACACCTTTCTGTGGCATCCCTGTTGATAAAAGGGGAACAGACATCAGGAGGTATGAGACTCACAAGGACTGAGTTTGCTTTAACTGAATACCAAGGCTTCCCTCAAACCATCTTTTCTCATAAGGCACCACTTCCCTGCCTCTAGCAGAGAGAATGGCGAATGGGACAGACACGGCTGGGTTTCCAGCTGATTTCCTCACATCCCATATGTTTCTCTTGAAGAAGGAAGAACTGCCTCATTATTCAGAAAATTGAAAGATGCCCAGATTCATCAGTCAGTTCTTCATGAAAGGCTTTGTCATCTCTGCTGCTAAGGGGGTTCAGCTCTAGGGTGATTCTTCTGTTCCTTTCAAGGGGTTCTCATCCTCCAATTCCTTTAAATTCAAGTGAGTGAGTTCAGTCAGCATGATAACAATAATAGATTTACACCTATGAGAGGACTCTGAAATTTACCTTTCAAATGACCTCTTGTGCCATACCCTTATGAGAGTCCAATGCTAAGAAACTTTGGTGTGAAGCTACGCAACAAGATGCAGGCTCAGGGAACAAGAACCTGGTTTTCACTTGGCAGATAAATGTTCATTAAAGGCTCAGCTCAAACTAAAAGAATAGCTTAAATATCTCACGTGATACAAAGTCATTAGGGTTATACAAAAGCAGCTGAAAATTGAGAGAGACTTGTGAAGTGAATCACACATGTACAGGCTAAGGTAAGAAATTTTTCCTGGCATAATTATTTTCTGTTTGTCTCCAAACCACTTCTTCTTGGAAATTACACGCGTAAAGGTGCATGTCTAGTTATGTAAGCACAGACACATGCAAACATAATTATTTTGATTTGTTGTTCTTTACCACAGTGTGTGTTAATGATGAGAATGAAGCATTTTTCTGTGCTTTGCATTTGCAAGATCCCAAAGGACTTTCCAAGTCTTACATTCATACCAGGGACATTGACCTTGCTCCCACTAAAGCAAGAGAACTTTCCCCATTGTCCTTACAGATACAAAAAGTGGCATTTTGCTTGATGATATTCAACTCATACACAGCACTGGCTATTCTAATTTTTTAATTTTTAAATTTATTTACAGGGAAAGTAATACCATTGGGGGTTGGAGATTTTCTATGGTTTTAGCGAAATGCCATGGAGTTTTTAACTTCCACCTGGACAGCCACCAGAGACAAACAGAAAGGACCTTGGGTTTAATGTCTCATCTAAAGGATATTATAATGTGTTGGCCTCATTATTCACAGCAGAAAAGGCCTTTGTCATGGTCAGATGGCTTTAATGCGTTTCGTATGCTACATAAATTCAAACTTGATGGCTCATTTATTTGTTGGATTGCAGCGTTATTCAACCTAAATGAAGCCTTGGTATTTACTAATAATTTGGGCTCTGGCTGTTGTTTACTTAAGCAAGCAGTGTCCACTGTCTCCTCTGTTGTCTGTATTAAGCTTGGACTCTACTAATTCAAGGAATAATATGGAGGGGGGGCAAAAAATTATAGAGAAAATAGCTTTTCATTTGTGGACAATTATTTATCCAAGCCTTGAAAGATTAGTATTCCAATATTGCAATTTCTGACATCAATTTTCTCAGGGTCAAAAACAACTTCTCAGACTTCATCTAAGCCTCAAAGTACCCCCATGAGGAAGTGAGTCATTGTTATCAACATTTTGAAGAAGGGCAAATTAGAGGTAGGAGGAGGTTAGACAGCTTATTCCATGTCAAGAGAAAGACACTGACTAAAATGCATCCAGAATCCAAATCTGCCTTTAATCTTAGGACCATATTTCCTGTTGTGATGCGTCACTATTATTTGATGAAGCTACACACAACAATTATCAAACGGTGTAGTCACACCACACCAGAAGTGTTCAGGACATAAAGATTGTCTTTTATTGTCTGAAAAATAGGACTAAATGGCTGCAATGGGGAACATGTAACTATATGATTACTTGTAGTGTGCATTCTCTATTCTACCATATAGAGTTACCATCTTACCATCTGATGTGATGCTTTTTAAAATCCAAATTTCACAGTGGAATTCTAGCTGAACTCCCCCAAAGCCAATTTTAAAATCCCCACCCTGCTGGATACTGTGAGAGCAATCTTAAAATTCAAGATTATCTATTAAATCAAAAACAAAACTAAGAATCCTACTGTGCCATCTTGGATCTAGCCGGAAACATGAGTAAATATCCATAACCAAGGCAAAAGATACTCATCCTTCCTGTAGAAACATACAACTGGATTTTAATAAACTGAATAACCACAAGAACTCAAATTGATGAATAGATTCAGAGTGGAACAGGATCTGTATGACTAATTCACAGCTAGGAAATACATAAATGTAGTATAAATGCCAAGTGTTCATTTATGCCACTAATTACACTTTAAAATTATATACACGGACCCCAGTTTTTCCCTTTCCCTGTGGATACAAGCGGGGAATAACTTTAAAACTTAAAAAAACCCCCATGGTTCTGGCACTGAACACAGGCATTCTTGGGCCAGTTCTCCCAGTCAAGTTTCCAGTATGCAACAGCTGCTGCTTGCTGGATCTCCAGCCAATTAATAATTTGCCACTCTACCAAATAACTTTTAAAGTGATGTATTAAGTGATTACAAATCTGCTCAGACAAATCAAGTGGACTTTCTTATCACAGCAGTGGTAATTCAGCTCTGTAGCAGAAGGAAAGGTATACCTGGCAGTACAAAACAAAGTCCCTATTCAATACCTTCCACTTTCCTCTTGGAATTGCAAGCCACACTAGCTGGGACTTACAAATCTGTTTTCTCTTTTGCCTTCCAGTACAGGACTATGCCAGCATCCAGCCTTGCAGACGCACTGGGTCAGGCTGGGATGGAGTTAATTTTCTTTATAGTAGCTCATATGGTGCTATGGTTTGGATTTGTGACCAAAACAGTGTTGATAATCCAGAGATGTTTTCTTTATTGCCGAGCAGCGCTTACACAGCATCAAGGCCTTTCCTGCTCCTCACTCCACCCCACCAGCGAGTAGGCTGGGGGTGCACAAGGAGTTGGGAAGGGACATGGCTGGGACAGCTGAGCCCACCTGACCAAAGGGATATTCCACACCATATGGTGTCATGCTCAGCAATCCAAATGACATCATGCTCACCAGTAAACCTACGGACCACAGCTTTTTCCAAGGTTGCCATTACTCAGGGACTGCTGAGCACCAGTCTGCTGGTGGGGAGCGATTGCTTTGTCGTCACATGTTGTCTTTGCCCCCCCTGCCTTAAACTATCTTTATCTCAACCCACGAGTTTTCTCGCTTTTGCCCTTCCAATTCTCTCTCCTGTCCTGTTAGGGGGGTGAGCGAGCAGCTGGGTGGGTCTGAGCTGCCCAGGAGGGTTAACCCACCCCAGCAGGGTACATGTCATTACACAAAATGCTAGAAGCTTCTGGAAATATCTTGACTCACTGCCTCTTAAATGAGGAGCCTGTGGAAATTACTTCCTCAGGAGCTCTTGGGTGAGCTTCTTAGCGCCACCATTTTCTCACAGTGATGAACTTGTCTAACTAAGGTCAGATTTATTTTTTTTTTTTAGTGTTGATATTCTCCTCCGATTTCTTGCTTTAGGTTCACTAACTTGAGTTAGCCTCTCACTCACAAACACACCAATGTATTGACATTAAGAAAGTTAGTTATATGTTTTCATAATCTCATGCCTTTGCAGCAACAAGGTTGCTTAAGGGCCTAGTGTCATGTACTAGGGATATGAAAGTTATAAAAAGCTACAAAAAGTGTTAGATAATTTCACTGTATTTAAAGCTAATGTTGAAGCACATACCTCATATGCTGATTTTATTTTGTTGCCTATAACGTGTGCCAGCAGTGGAAAAGGATTCTGAAATGAACACGACATTGGGATATTTGGCATTTTATGGTAGGTGAAATACTTTCTACCATCAGCACTACACTTTTTCCAGTGAAACCATTACACATTGTTTGCAATGATCCAGCTTTACACGTCACAACCATGACCTATCCTTGGTGTGGTTAAAGAACTGGACCTTGCTACGGTACAGCTCTGTATCTGCTTTGGGATCGGATGTTTCATAACAAGAACAGCAGAGCTTCCAATGGAATTACTCAAGCTCACTCCTGTTAACAAAATTTGGTAATCCTCTAATAAAAACATCCAATCTGTATCCAGCTCCTACCATGTACTACATAACCTTATAATCCCCAGCTTTAATAACATCTGCAGGTTTGGGGAATGAAGTCTTACAAGTGACAAAACAGATGACAACTCATGGGAAGGAAACCTGGAGGCTGAAGATGGAAGGAAGGCTTGTAACAAAATAAAGGGACAAAGAAAATGGATTTTTCTCTTTGTTTTTTCCTGCATCTATTAGAAAAATTTCTGATGCATTCGAAGGATTGCTTTCCCTTCAAGAAGGCCACAGCAAAATATTTCTGTGTTTTAATTTTTTTTTTTGCAGGCATCCTAATGCTGAGAGTAGGAACAACCACCAACCCAAGGATTTCTCCATGTGCCCTGGAAAACAGCTGGTTATCCTATTTAACTGGATCTGAAAGACTCCACACTCATAAAACTCCCCAGTATGAGCCTTGTTTTATACAAAGGTGTACTAACTTCACGGGGGAAATCTGCACCAGCATACCTCGTTATATCTAATGGAATACTATTAAGAACTCCATGCCCCACGAGTTGAAATCCTTTCTGTAAGCAGGTGGCATTCTCAGTCTTGCTTATTAATGCATACAACGGAGCTGGTAAAAACACAGTCCCTTGATGTGGTTTGCCTCCTATCTAGCCTCTGTTTTTCTGAAGCCAAACACCCAGCTTCAGAGATGCTCGAATCCTTTGTGCTGCTGGGTTAGAACTAATGGGATTCACCTGGCCTGAAATCAGAGTCCACAGAACCACACTGCATCTCTGTGGAGATCCCAAAACCTGACACCATTTGGGGAAACTTTGTTCCACTACACAGTTAAAAGAAAAAAAATATGCAAATATAAACAATACTAAGAGCATCTTCAGATAGAAGTGACCATCCCTACTTGCTCTCCCTCAGGATGGCCCATGACTTTAGTTATTTACTTAGTTGGGAATTAATCTTCCCAGGGGAGGAATTCAGGTGAAAATGTTTACCTCAGATAGAAACTCCAGAGTGTGCAAAATATTTCTGTTAGGATTCTTAAAAGGTGAGTCATTTAGAGATTGAAATGTTTTTATTTGATTTTCCTAAAATTGGTTCACCCATACTGTGGCCCATTTGACAGTTCAAGAAAACAATCTTAATGACTTACACTAAAATGTCAAAATGATTTTAAACAAGGTAAAAAAACTCTTGTGTTCCTAAGCCCTGAACATCTGATCTCCAAAACCATTCTCCACAGGGGAACTTAAATATGTGCACAGGCTTACAAAAACTGCATGAAACTAAGAGACGTTAAGGTCAGGTGAGGGGCTGGAACCCCTGAGATTTCAGATTGTAAACAGGATTTAGGATCCCATGTTTTCACAGAGACAACAGAAGTGGATATAATTAACACACATTGTTAAACTTCATTAGTCTCCCAGGGTTTCAGTTATACTTACAAAAATCAACCCACTAGAATGAATATGGCTAAAAAGGTACGGAGCCACTTCACCATGAGAACAATTTTTACTCTACAAAAAAAAGCCTTTTTTTTTTTCTTCTTTTTTTTTTTCCTTCCTTTTTCTGCTGTTCTGAAAGATACAAATACAATGATTTTTACCACAAACTGCTTTGAGATGTACTCAGATGTTCAGGCCCTGAACTACCCCACACAATTTTCAAAGGAGATGGGCATCCAACTGCAATCCATACTTTTTTTTTTTTTTTTTTTTTGAAATAAACGTATACCACAACATCTGTGGTGAAATACCTGCTCTGAGGAAGTCTCCAGGAACTCAACCTGCTCTTCTGCACCCTGCAGTGTTCAAGGACAAGGAACCTCTTCAGGAGCCTCCCAGATGCTGCTGAGTGTCAACTTCAGCAAAAGCCCAGGGCTGTTGTCTTTCATAGCTCCTGGTCAATGGTACCTGCCTCCACATCCAACACTTCCAGCTGGGCTCTCATCAGAGCAGGAACTGCTGTCTGCTATCAAAGCCAGGTGGGCTTTTGTCTTTGTAAGACATGACTGCCCTCAGCTTCTGCTGAGCTCTTGCTTGTTCCTGTGCAAAGCAGAGCCTTTGGTGTCTGCAGATGTCAGCAAGAATTTAAGCGCTAACGGGAGGCTTCTTGTCTGTGGCGTGGGAGTACCAAGATCCTCCCAAGTTTGTAAATAAAACCTGATGATTTTTCACTTCATTTAGTAACTTGACATGCACACAGGACTCTACATTCAAATGCAAACTTAGGAATGGGCAAAACTTTCCTGGTTTTGGTGAGGTACAGTATTGGCAATTGTAATGAAGGTGGTGGGGAACATTGACAAACTGGGAGACTTTTACAAACAGATGCTGCTTGCAAGAAGTAATAGGGTCAGAAATGTGAACCTTTGGAAACTAGTTAGCGTGAATTAACCTCATCTTTGCTTCCACAGTTGATATAACAGCTGATATAACATATACAACGGGTCCCATCGACTCTTTTGGCAGAAGGGAGATAGCAATGTGGGGATGTGCCCATAAAAGGAGGCTTTTAATTAGTTTTTGGATGCCTAAGGTTTCACACACCACTTCGTGTCAGGCAGCACTTCAAAAACACTTCACCTCTCCCAGGGGAATGATGGTAATGCAGATTCACTGAGATAGGGCCAGTAAATGATTTTGGTTCCTATGAAGTCTGAGGATTCAAGGAGGATTGGTGAGGCTCAGTCCAGGAGTCACAGCCACAGAAAAAACACTGAAAGAGGCAAACTTTTTGCATTCACCTGAAAGCCAGAAAGGGAAATAAATAAAAGACATCAGGGACTTTTTCTTTCTTTCTATGAGAGAAAAACAAGTCTTGCATATAGAGAAGTAGATATTTATCTTAACTTTATTTACTTTACTAAATAACTACTATCTCACATGACATTCTCACACACAAGCTGGGGGGAAAAATGGTCTTGATCACACTCCAATAAAGCAGATACAGAGACGGTGGGAAATCTGCACGCGGTCTGGAAACCAGTCAGTTCCCAATGGGGAGGACAGCCTGCCTCTGGTGCAGAAGTTTGTCTGTGATTTGGTTTTATTCAGCCCTTCCATTAATGACTTGGATGATGGAACAAAAAGTAAACTGATTAAATTCACAGCTGACACCAAGCTGGAAGGGCTGTAAATACACTGTGGGGAAGGATTAGAATTGAAAATGTTCATGACAAGCTGGAGAAACAATAAGGGGTGGGGGAAATAAAACAAAGGAGGTAACTCAATTAAGACAAAGGTAAAATCCCATACTTGGCAGGAATAGCCAGCTAAAAGAAATATAAAATGGAAACAATTGCACAGACAGCAGTTCTGCAGGAAAGGATCAAGCAAAGATCACATTATGATATAGAGAGTAATATAGTCTGCAAGATAAGTGCACTGGTAGTCCATGCTGGTCGGCTGACGTGCTGAGATGTTTGTGCACTTCTCTTCTAGAAAGAGGTGCACAGTGCATAGGAAAAGGCGATCTACTCGACATAGCAGCCTACAAAATTTAGGAGGAAAGCTTACGAGAATTGGGACTCTTCAGCTGAAAGAGGGACGGGCCATTGGTACAGAGTTAAACTCTCAAGTTTGCACGAGGCTGTCGCAAAGAAGAGAATAATCTGTCCCCCATGTCTGCAGTGGATACAAACAAAAGAGTGGGTCTAACCTGCAGCGAGAACCAGGCAAAGAGCAGAAAAACCTGTAAGAGAAAGGCCAGTCAAGCCATGGGTGACGGTAGATTCTTCATCACTGATGACTTTTAAGAACAGGATAGACAAGCTTAAGCATGATTTACATTGGTATGGCTGGGTACGGTGTCTCTAAATGCCTTTCAGACCTTAGCACAGATACAAAACAAGGGGTCATGAGTGGACACACCACCACTTCCCTAGCATTCTTTATAACAACTTGTATTTCTTTGCAGTTCGTTTTCCTCCTACTCTTTAACTGCATGGGGTATCCATCATAGTCCATAGCCTTCCAAATAAATTTTGGAGTTTATTTAAAGAGAATGCTGGGTTATGTTTTGTTGAAATAAAGCAAAGCGTTATCTGTATTGCAATATGTAAATCAAAAGAGTTGAACCTCACTTATTTGAAATACTGTCTGCGGCTTAAGTGAAACTGGACTAATCCTTTACGTATGAACATAACAGAAGTTAAACTGAAATGTGTGAAGAATTATCAGGCCCGTTTTGGGACTCTCAAACTTTTTGCCTGTAGAAGTATCTGCAGTTCCTCTTTTCTTGCCTGCTCCCATCCCTGCTTCTTGCAGTGGCTCTTACCCATCCTCTCCCACCTTGCTGACATGCGCCTGAGGACAGGGATGAGCCTGGGCCAGGACTGGGCTTGTTCCTCTAGGAAGGGACCGAGCTTCCCCTTTCTGGTCCTGGAAAGCCCTGCTGCCTCCTACCCAAGTAGGAGGCCTCAAGTCTACCGCTCCCAAGAAGCACCTGGCAGCTGTCAGTACCCGCAAACCCATCTCCTGCCCCAGCGGTGACGACAGAAGCATCGCAGCACACACAAGCAGAAGGCAGAGCTGCTATCAACGGTTGTGCCTCTTTAGTACGCTAGAAGGGTAGAGATAGCTGAAAATCATGCTCCGTTCATCCGTGATGATCATTAGACTTCTGAGACACCCACTATGATCATAAAAAGAGAGATTGTTTTGTATGTAGTTACTTGTATGTAACCACGGCTCATATATCTGACCTACTCCCAACCTCCCTGCGGCTCCTAAGCTTTGACTTGAAGCTACACACAGTGGTGACATTGTGCAAATATGCACAATGTGTGTAAAGCGCACTTCAAAACTAAAAAAAAAATCAAGATATTTCCATTTATGGCCATTGGACATTGAACTCGAGGAAAGTCTTGTGTTTATTTCTTGTCTCCTCTCAAACAGCAAACCCCTCTTCAGATAATTGCTACGCAGCAGAAAGGGTAAACATTTAATAAAAGATCAGGGAATTAATGCAAACACAAATAATAACCTAAATTATCTTATAGCTGGGTTCTTTTTACATTACATATTTATATTTTATATCCACATGTGAAGATGAAATTCTGTTAAATTAGGTTGACAGTCCTAGAATGAGTTTCTGAATGCAGCTTTTTCTAAAAGCTTACTTACAGTTCATCACTCCCTCACTCTCGTAAAATGATTTCTTCTCAAGCTATTAAAGAGGAAGAATTTCAAGAATTTTTCAAATTGGCTGATGTAGAGTAGTTTGACAGTTGCCTGATCTTCTATTTTCAAGAGAAATTATTCCCCAGAGGGAACAGTGTTGTTTCCCTTTTGTATATTTATTTAATTTGATTTTTTTTATGGGTAATGCCCTGAAAAGTTGGAAATGCATATAGCTCTTTTGCAAGAACATTATAAATGGATGCTTATCTCAGGCACTAAATATCTTTATTTCTTTAAATAGAAACACCAAGCCAAGGAACAGGAATAAACAGGAAGAGTAAGCCTAGACCAGTGACAGATTTTCTGTTTGCTACAGCAAGATTTTTCATTTTCTTTTCTTTTTTCTCCTCCTTACAGCAATTGCAAACGAGTTCCTCCACTGGGATTTCTGCGGGACGAGGTGCTGCCTGCAGTCCAGCACCAGCCCTGTGCTTACCAGGCAGGCTAAAACCGCTCAGTCCAGGCCGAAGCCCCTCTCTCGGGAGCACCAGAGCTCCACTAGGCATTAACAGGCTGTGCTGGACAACGCGACAGGCAGTAAATCGCCAAAGTCACTGCACCTTTGCGGACGCCCTGACAGCGTTTCTGCTTTCTAAACCCTGCCCGGCTCGGCAGCACTGCTGCTAGCTCTACAGATGAAAATCAACACTGCAGGCGTTAGCCCCAGACCCACGGGCGGGTACCGGGACACGCCAGACGTCACGCGAGGCTGGTGCTGTGCTCGCAGGCAGTTGCCGCGCGGAGCACGTACGACACCGTGCCGAACCCCACACGCGGGAGTTTCGGTGCCCTGCAGTCTCTACACAGCAAGCAGGTAACTCCCACCCACCAACAAATGCCGGCTGCCCCTGCTGCTGCCTGATGACCCACGACCATAACTGGCTCCCAGGCTGGGACCGTGACTCGGAAATGGCAGCAAGTGCCCTGAACGGAAGGAGCAGATTAGGTTCCCAAAGATCTTGACTCTGCTTCTCTCAGGCTACAAACATCCCCCCTTCTTTTAGCAGCTCCAGCCTCAGCCATACGTGGAGAAAAGCAGTTAGCTCCACCACCCGCTGCAGAAGACGTAAAACCTGCCTTCTCTGGGTGTCATTTTTATGGAGAATCACTCTACCATAAAATCACTGAGAGCAGATCCAGCTGCTGGAGACACAAAACAAGGCTACTGCTTGCTACAAAGGGATGCTGTCCTATGCAGCGTTTCTTCATCACGTTTAACTCTATGCTGGACAAATCAAATGACGTTATGCTGAACAGCAGGGTGATGCAATGGGACGATATCACCACAAAACAAACCCCCCCAACCAACCAACCCCGAAGGTCATAACATGGATTGAGAACTTGTGAGCAGAGCCGCGTACAAAGTCCATTGTAAAGGCCACAAGTAAAGCTACGTCTGGTTTTCCTATGTGGTCTAGAGAGCCTTGCAGAAGTTGTTTCGATGACTCTGTCTTGTATAGCCTGGGAGACTCTGCATGAAAATCAGGATACGGTAGATCCTGTACAACTGGGACAAAAGCAGAGTTCTGTTTTCTTAAACAGGGATTGTGACACAAGTACAAGTGCATGGTCAGGGCATTGTGGGCTTTCCTCCCATTAACCGCTGTCTGCTTTAAAGGCTGTTAGCCCATTATTCAGCACCTCTTTTTAAACAGAAAACTAAAACACAGGCAGTGGGTAACAATAGACTTTAATGATACACCTGGTTAGTACTTAGCGACTTCCATCTTTCAGACCCAGACTGAATGCCAAATCACCCTGGCAATTGCATTTCTTGTAGTTATCAGCCCTTCTCCTTTTTAAAATACATCTTTCTGACAGCAGCCCACAGCTAGTATTTCCTTTTCATTCTCTGAAGTGCAGAGCACTACAAATACATCATTTAGCTTTGCTGCAGTCCTTTCTGTCCCTTTGATCATCTCCTTTACACCCTTCTGCATTTCTGCTTCATCTCTGCCTGTGCAGTACATCAAAAAAGAGCTTTGCAGCAAGTACCTTGGGCTTTTCAGGGTGGTTTTTTTCAGGGACAGAATCCCAGCTGGTGTAAAACAGCACAAATGCCACGGAAGTCAGCAGCATTATTGTATTTAAACCAGCTAGTTCCTGTTTCAAAATGCCTTATAATTCAAGTAAAGCTTTAAAATTCTTTTCTTGGAACGCTGACTGCTGGCTTGGAAATTTCCTTGCAGAAGTGTTAAACTCAACTGCAGTCCACTACTTCGTGACTCAAGGAGTAAATCATGAACGATGCTCCTTTCTTCCTTCCATTTATCATGTCCCCTTAAAAAATGGTTTATGGTGCTAAGAAAGAGTCTTTCTAATAGTACCCAGACTGGACAGTTGCTTCTTGCACTTTACAAACTTAAACCTTCCCTCTTTGCATTTGGCTAGTTGTTAGCCGAACGTTTTTTGCACATATTTATAAAACCTGATATATAAAACATTTTACTTCTTTCAAATGCTTTAAACCCGAGCCATTTCATAGTATTTCCATGTCACAAGGATGGATTTCTCCAGTTCAGAGACTGCCAGTGAATGAACTTGGGAAAAGGCTGCAAAGGAGGTAGCGTTAGGCTTGGGGTGACGGGCAATCCTGGCTCTCGGTCTTAGAGTTCAGCTTCCACTGAACACGGCATGGTTCCCACGAGCACAGGAATCGGAACAACTCAGGGCTAAAGTAACACGTTCAATATCCCAAGCACAAGTTAACTCTGTATTTCCAGTCCCTGGCTAATGATCCAAGTAGCGGACACCCCTTTAGCTCTACTCTCCCTCATACGGAAAGAAAAAAAAATCAGCTCTCCAGTAACTGAGTATCTCAGATCGGATGTAGAATATGACAGCAGTAAGATTAACACACGCAATTTTTACCATTCCAGAAGCTGACAGTCGCACGCCTTACCCAGCTGGCAGTAGACATGAACTGGGAAAAAGGATTTTCTTTGCAATTTTCTTGTGTTGAGAATTGTTCCCGAGTAGTAAGAGCTACTCTTCTCTCTCTACAGAAATCTCAGCCTGTTAAATTGCTCTTGTGAAGGCTGGATCCACATTTCAGCTACAACAGTGGGAAGCGCTGCAGGCAGGGCAATGCCCCCGAGAGGAGAGCATTTCTCAGTTCACGGGATGATGAAACATGCGTGAACTCTCTGTGCTCCAGCCAGCTTCTGGGAAAAAAACTTCTCTGTGCCTCAGCCTGATGTTGCACTGTTCAGTTCTGCTTACTTCTCTCTTTGGAAAGAAATCGCTGCTGTCCCCGAAAGAGAAGAAAAAACGGCTTCAGCGGAGCAGATAACTTGGCGAGTAAAGCAGCAGACAATTAACTAGCCCTAAAACTTCACAGAGAAGCATCACTGAAATGTACCTCAACACCTAGAGTCTGCATTCAGGTTTTAAAACCACAGCAGCTTTGGTATACGTCCATGTGGAACAGTTTATGTTGCTCAAGCACCACCTTCAATTTTGACTAATGAAGAAATAAAGATGCAAACCAGCTCCACGACAACCAGCATCTAAGGGAGCGAACTGCCCAACTGTGCTTTATAATAAAGCTCCTTCCTCTCCCCTCACTGCATGTTGAAGGTCACTTGGTTTAGGTAAGCACATGAAGCCATCAAAAGGAAGAGTAATTTAAAAGCTTGGTAACTTTTTTCCTTTTTTTTTGGGACACCGGTGAGAACTGACAGCCAGACTAACAAACTAGCCAAGAAAGGACAAAGCGTTCACCCTGCCCAAAACAAAAATGCCTAAAACATTTTCCCCCTCCCTCCTTCCCTCCCCTCCCACGGTCCTCCCGGTGACGCCTCCCCTGAGCCAGCATTACCTAACTTTTACAGAAACGCGCAGTTCCCATAAGCATCAACTTCAAACAGCTCTGGCTGCCTGCCTGATCACATCTCGTTTCAGGGGAGCAGAGGCAAAGAGCTACTACTGAGGGGTTCCGCAGCAGCTCTGCAAGGTAATCAACTTGTTGCATTTTTTACTTTTTGTTTGTGGCGCCTAACTCGTGATTAAGCAGATGGAACAAAAAAAAGCCTCCTGGCAGTCTGTCTTGCTGGAATTTGTAGGCGAAAAGTCTCAATACAAACTCAAAAATGGATTTAATAGCACTCTGGCTTGCTTGCTTCCTGCAGGGAAACAGATCCTAGTGCAAAATATAAAATCACTAGTATTTCTTTTAGTCCTGGGTGTCAGTTGTATGTGTTTAAACATGTATATGCATTCTGATTTAGTTTCAGTTCATCACATTAGACAGATTTAGAAAGCAGCCGTCCACCGGGACCATGCTCCAGCTGTTTTGCTCGGCCCCGCCACAGGCTGCGTGCCTTTCTCTCCAGCCATCCTGCTGCAAAACGCCCCTCATTCTTTGTAGTTTCTTGTACCTTTTGCAGGCTCTGAATTGCCAAGATGCTTCTGCTTCTTTCTCTGGTCACTGGGCTTGCCCTGTCTGCCTCTGGTGTCATGACAGACAAGGAAACCGATCCAAGCCAAGAGTCATTTCATGAGATACAGAAAAAAGTGAACGACCTCTGGCAGAGTTTGCTCTATCCGGTAATGCCTGGTAATGAGACTGATGGGATGATTTACGCCACTTGTGAAATGAAGCCCAGCTCCAAAATAGACGCTGACAAGCCACAAGTGACTGGACAAGTCTTATTCAGACAGTATTACCCATATGGAAGATTAGAAGCCATTTTTTACTTGGATGGGTTTCCGCTGAATAATAATCAGTCTGCTAGAGCTATACACATCCACGAGCTCGGGGATCTCAGCAATGGCTGTGATTCTACAGGAGGACACTATAACCCTTTCAGCGTGAATCACCCCCGTCACCCGGGGGATTTCGGCAACTTTTTTCCTAAAGAAGGCAAAATCAGGAAATATAAAACAAATCTCTCTGCCACTATGTTTGGTCCGTATTCCATCATGGGCAGATCCGTCGTGATCCACGAGCAGGAAGATGACATGGGCAAGGGCAACAATAAGGCCAGTTTGGAAAATGGAAATGCTGGTAAACGTCTGGCTTGCTGCGTGATTGGGATATGCAACAAGAACTTGTGGGAAGAGAAACTGTCTGAGGCTACAGACAAGAAGAAGAGAGGGCTCCACAAACGCCCATAGAACCAGGCTTAAGTGAAGACCCACAAGCTGGCTATGGCCTGGGCAGCACAAAGTACTTTGGGCTGTGCCACTGGCCACTAAGATACACAGCTAAAGGATTTCCATTTCCATTCGCTTGCTCTTTTAAGAAATGCATGTCACTTTGTAGAACCTCCTTTCTGTAAGCCCATCAATAAAAACAGCATCAACTCAACACTGTGATGTATTTTCTTGAAGAGATTCCATTTTATACAGTTTG
This sequence comes from Scopus umbretta, assembly GCA_013400535.1. Lineage (NCBI taxonomy): Eukaryota > Metazoa > Chordata > Aves > Pelecaniformes > Scopidae > Scopus > Scopus umbretta. The sequence continues at coordinate 54,967 of VZTL01039562.1, forward strand.
GGAGTTTGAATGCATGTAAGTTAAGAGAGCTAACGGATGTGGTCAACAGTCTGTAAAGAGTCTGTGCGCCGTAAGGGGCTCTTAAGGGATCGTTAAGTTAGATACCAAAGGCTAAAAAAAAAAGTTAGTAAGTAAGAAATTGCCTCTCATTAGACGTTATCCTGTGTTTAGCTTCAAATCTGAAAGGCAAAAAGATCTCTATGCTTTCAACAGTGTTGGGTGTTGTGTTGCAAGACCTGGATAATGGACTTCCCCTAAAAATAAGGGAAAGTACAGACAGTTCTGGTTTAAGTTTCAGATCCATTACGTTATTCTACTTGTATCTGCAGGTTTTATTCTCAAACGTGTATAAGCTTCTTAACTATTTAAAATTGTCCACATGGCTGTATAGCTAACTCACACTGTTTACATCTGAAAGCGGACTTAAAAGAAATATTCCAGTTTACCATCACTCCCCAGCAAAAATTCCCTACAGCCTCTAGTTTGTGCCTGTTAGTAACTAAGTTGTTGTTGTGGTTTAACCCCAATCAGCAACCAAGCACCACACAACCGCTCGCTCACCNACAAAAGTTTTAATGCTGCTTAGACAATGATGATAAAGTTAGCAGATCAGAGGTAAATATTATTTTCAAAGCAAAAAATCCCTGAGCGTGTGTCTTCATACAGAAACACTGGGAGTAAATCAGTCAATTTAGACTGGGAGACGTGACAGTGAAAAGATTTAAGTCAGCTAATTTTCAGACTTAAAACTCTCACTCAATAAAGCTTTACTTTTTAAATTTAACACAACTCACTGAAAATACTAAAACATTACCTCATGACTATCATTCATCTGATACTGAGAAGAGAAAAGGAAACAAGCAGGTAGAGCAAGCATATCAGGAAATGTTTTTATTAAAGATGACAAAATGTATTAATATAGTTGAACCATGTTGTGCAGTTAATCCCGGCAGCAACAAAAGAGAGGTTTGCAAATAAATTAAACTGCATAATTTAGAAAGTCAAACTACAAAACAGAAGCCTGTAAGCAAAATCCTATCTTTTAGAAATGTAGCAGACTTTCAACTTAATCTCAGTTAAGATTTTGAAATACATTCCTGAGCTCATATGGATTAAAGAAATTCCACTATCTTTATTATACAAATTCCCATATGCTTAAAAATAGTCTCACTTAGAAAAGAAGCAGCATTCTAAAAAATGCTTCTTAGTCTGTCATATTCCATACTTATTTTACAAATTCAGTGAACACTGTTTTTCAAATAACCACATCGTACTTTCAAATTAAATCCTTCTCACAGAAAATGCATGAATTCACTTTTAGGTGAGACAACCTCCTTAAAATCAGTTTGTAAAATGCATCTTCTCCATACCCCTGCCACAACATACCTTCCCAGTTTGCTTCCCCAGAGCCCAATACCAAAAAGGCTTACAAATCTGGATGCAATTTCTGCATTTCTGAAGTCCTAGAAAAAGGGAACACAAGTCTGGGGAGAAAAAAAAAACCCAAACCCAAACAAAACTACCCTCTACCCCCTCCTCTCCCCACCCCCTCACCCCTAAAAAAACTAAAGTAGCGTTGATTCCACAACAAAGCACTAATTAAATTTACTGGGGGAAAAAAAATCGTCGTTTTACTAGCACAACAATATCAATTAAAGCAATATCCAAGGAAGACACTGGCAAGAATATTCCATTAGTTATCACATAGTGCAGCAAAGATGTCTTACTTTTACAAGTCTCCTGTCTTTGAAGTCTTGTGTTCCTGGGAGAAGGCTAAAAACGTAGGTAGAATACACATTCGATAGGGCAGAAAGGAGAGGGACGGTATTGCAGCAGTGATACAGCACTAAAAATGAGGTTTCCAGAAATCTAGATATCTCACTGGAATTTAATAATGGCAAAGATATAAAGATGGCATCTGAAAGGGAGAATGGTGTAAGGATAATTACGAAGATGTCCTAATTGTTGGGTTGTACATCACTATGTTCTCACAGAAAAAACATACTAAAAAGAATCAATGAACAAGGCACTAAAAAGCTGTTGGTCCAGCACTGTTTCTACCTGCTCAATTTTTGTACCAAGCTCTTCATTAACTAATTGCATTAATTGGCTGTTAAGGGACCAGAAGCAAAATGCTAACTCACACAACTGTGGGTCAGGAAAGACACAGGACAGGGAAACAATATAAAGCCCTCAACATTTCTGAGCTCAGCTACGTGAAATCTTGACCTTCTTATTCACTTGCCTCAGTTCTGACTGCATTGATATTTAGCTCTGCGCAGGATTAGTCTGTGAAAGATGGAAAAGAATACATCTTGAATAAAATGCTACTTCATGTGACATTCAAGCATTACAGAAAAAAATCCTGCCACAATCTCCCCAAGACTTCAGTTTCTGCAGCCATTTCTCTTCCGACTTGTCAGTACTGTCATATAAACAAGTCAATAATGCAGTCAGTTACAATTAATGGGAACAGCATAACAATCTTTCAAATACTTAAACTCTTCTTGGCTTTTCAGGTGATAAGGAACTTAAATGGTGATCAGGATAATGAAAGAAAAGCTTTTTACTGCTTCATGTCCCTAATATGCTTAAATATACAGATGGTTTTTGTTCCTAAGGGCTGCTGCTTAATATCAGTGAAATGCTGCAACGTCAAATTACCTTTAAAGAGAAAGGAAACATATTTGAGGAGCACTGTGAGTATGGGTTTATTGCCTGCAGACAGACACTGAAAGGGTTACATGAATGCACCTGCTAGGGAAAACACATGAGGACAGAGACAAGCCACATTTTTCACTTTGCCACTATCATTCCTTATATTTATATGTAATAATTTACATACAGCCTTTCTTCTGCTGAATACAAACTGTTCATGGACTCTGACACCTTGATTATGGCAGCACCTGCTAGCTCATCTTCCATATACAGAAGAGTTTGTCAGTATTGCTAATATAAACTCTGTTTATTCAGTAGCTGACAAGTGGGCTGTAAAAATTTGCAGCTGGCAGTTATTTGTCAAAGAAGGACTCAATCTGGGAGGGATTTTCCTTTTTATTAGTAGTATTTTATTAAATTTGGTTTAATTCTCTCTGATTGGTTTCAAGTTCTAGGAGTGAGAAATGAACATTTACAGACAATTAGGTCCCAAGCCAGCAGAAAAATTGCCTTGACGGCTGCTGGCCCATAGAAGCTCCACAGCTGCAGAGACTATTCCTTATGCTACAAACAGGAGAGGAAGGACGTGCCTCCCCTTCTGCAACAGCTGCTAACTTCAACGTTAAGTATTCCCTTGTTGCTGCCTTCCTAGGAGCAGAGTGGCACAGCTCCAGCATCAGGAGCGAGCTAGGGAATGACACAGCAGCCTCCCTTTTCCCCAGTTACTATAGGAATGTTTTCCCATGACTAAACATCAGTAAGGGAAGAAGTTTGAGAAAGCGACAACAATGCAAATAAACCTTCTACCACACCGTAGACTGGTGAAATGAGGAGGAAAGGAAGAGTTAGCCTTGATTCCAAAACACAAGAAAATAAAAAGACACAGATTCCTTCAAAAAGGAGGGCACAGATGGAGTAGGCTGAAATCTACCACCTGTTACCCAGCCTGAGGGCTGTTCCAGCTCCTTTACGCTGAGGAATGCCATTCCAGTAACTGAGAGCGCCAAGTAGGTGGACAGGGCACTGCTGGTTCTCCTCTTGCTCTTCTCCTTGCTTTGGAACAGCATTGCTGTATCTCACAGAAAGACTTCTGGCTTCTCTGATGATGTTTCCTTCAGAGCTTCCTTAAATTGGGCTCTCAGTATCTGCTGAAATAACTCCCTTCATTTTCATGAGATGAGCTTGGAGAGGGAAGGAAAAATGTGTACAGTTGAGAAGATATAAAGGTTTGTAATGAGAGAACTATATACATGCAGGGATGGTTTTCGGAAGCTGCCTATAAGGGAACAGTGATTTTATTCTAAGGATGTACTTGCAGTCACTGTATGTAAAGAGAAATAGAATGTAGTCTGAGAAACAAGCAAAAGCTTGCAGCCTTAAGATGCTTCTCAATTTATCACTCCCAATTTTTCATCCTTGGAAGACACGTCTAACCATTAAAATACAGTCCAGCACTGTGACCATACACGTTACAGAAGCCTTGTGATAACATGACAAATCATTATCATTGGTCTCTTTGCTACACTAATGTAAATTTCATCAATCTGTATAGAAACTTCAAGTTATTACAAAACCCCAACATGACTAAACCTCATCCCTAATTCTTTCCCTTAGGTAATTTACATTTTTGTTACACTGTAGCCAAAACTAACAGAAAACCACCTTTATTAGACAAATATTAACAGTTTGATGTAAAAATCAACCCTACAGCACACCGTTTCACCGGTCACATTTGCAGCAGCACAGGCACCGAGATGCTCGAGGGCCTGCATTTCATACCTCAAGCCAAGCTGTGATCCAAATATTCACAGTTTTCAGCAGGATCAGATGGTTTCTTGTTTTCAGATTCAGAGAGCTCCTCAAAGCTGTTATTTGTGTGTGCGGTTGTAACACTGAGCCCTCCGTGCCTTCCAGCATCCTCAGTATGCACCGCATCCACAGTGCTGCTATTTTGATCCCCTCTTTCATTTGCAATTTCACAATCGCTCTCTGAGGTTTTGTCGTCGTCTTTCAGGGCCTTGGTTTCAGCTGTTTGCTCATTCTCCGAGTTTGAGGGATCTGTGGGGTCGGACGGGTCAGGGCTGGAAAGTGGGAACTCTCCCTCAGATGAGCCATGAAGCTCTCCTCCAACCACCATGTTCTGCTCTCCTGCGGAAGCATCTGCTTTTTTCCCTTCCAGTCCTGCAACTGCCTGCTCTGTCAGTTTAATTATCTGACTTCCGAGCTTGTTTATTTCTTCTTCCTCAGAAGGTAGTTGGGGTAATGAAGGATAAAAATGTTTATTTTGGTTTCTGTTATTTAAGTTTGTTCCCTCTGGAGCCAGGGACTCACTTGCAATAGCACAGGTTTCATCATGTTCTGCCTTCTGTTCTGCTGAAAGAGAAATGGAACAGCGAGATGCTCTAGTCAGTCACAGGTATTTATTGCAAATCCGACCTGAAGACCGTCACCGCCAGTGCCGGGACACAGAGATGTTTACCTCAGTAAGGAATTTCAAAGAGTGATTCCCTATCCCATCCCAGACACATTTCTTAAATGATAAGAATCAACACAAAGTTTCTTGCTGGAAGTGGCCCTGTTTTGGAGCCTTGTCCTTCCTTAACGCTGACAAATCTAAAAGAGTCATAGTTGACACCATACTGTAGAACAGCAGGGCAGTCAGGCAAATTTTGCAAAGGAGTACCAACTCTAAGCAAGGCACTCAGCTAAGAAATTTCTGGCACAGCTTAACATTAATCTCCACATCACTACCACTTTCAGGGGTCAACACAAGCTCAATTTATTTGGAGCTTTTCACAGGCTTTCATCCAATCATGAAGTTTCGTTTTTGGTCCTGCAACATTTCTTCTAATATGAAAGATCATGCCAATTCAGGTAACAGCATAAAACAAAGCAGCAGTGGAGGAATTTTAAATATACCATTATACCAAAAGGCAAACACTGAACAAAGTGTCAGAATAAAGAAAACAGCAACGTGTAAACAAACAGCTTTGAGAGAGAATTTGTCTTTATCTCAGTTAAGGACAAAAAGCCTCATTGAAAATAAGCTTGTGAAGTCAGGTAAGAAAAACTAGGAAATGCCAGAAGTATGGCTGCATTGACAGCTTAAAATGACTCCTGCCATGCATATGCATTACCTTTCAGTACAGGAGCATTTACTCTATTTGTCCCACAGGAAGGCTGCCTCACGCGCTGCACAGGACAGCCTGGCTGCGGAGAGGGATCAGAGCTACACAATACAGGAGCCTACCGTCTCTATCAGACCTGCCTCCTTTGTAATTTGGGAGCTGCTGAGTGAGCCAAGGGCTGGCATGAAGGGAACAGACACTCTTACTACCACTAAGGAAGCTAGGAATGCTACTCTGAAGAGCTAGAATTTAAGTCTGCGGAAAAGGCAGGGATAAATTAACTTTCAAAAGGCGATCACCCACTGGATCTAATCCTCATTATCTGAGCGCTTGGCTGGAAACCTAGGAGCTCAATTTGCAGTATTGCTCTGCTCATGTTGTGCATCTGAACACACGTACTCAAAAAAGAGGCAAAAGTTATGTTCCTCAAATTGGCACTCAAAATTAGCAGAGGCTCTACCTTATTATTTGCGTGCCTCAGTTTCCTCCCTCTACAGTGGGATAACACCATCCCATCCCATCACCTTGCTGCAATTTTCTGAAGATAAATTGTTTCAAAGCACTAGAACATCACAGAAAAGTTCATAGAAAAACAGTACTTTTGTCTTCAGGGAATGCTAGAAATAGCACACAGGCAATGCAGCAGGAACAATGCACTCAACAATGAAGAGGAAAAGAACCTGAATAGCTGTTCCTTAGCAGCTGTGATGCTCAAGTACAATCTATCTCATGACACTATCCATCTGTGCATTGTATAAAGCAAGATTTGGTGGCACATGACAGTCTTTAATTCGCATGATTGTACTATGTCATTATGCATGTTCACTCAAGAACTGCACAGTATATCCTACATATCCTACAGGCTTCTACCATCCAGCTTAACTGAAACAATGATAACGAGCACAGACTAAAACAGGCCTTGATGAGACCAGGGTAAGCAGACAGATTAGATAAAAAAGCCTGAAAAAGCCCTCTGATTATCTGTAGATGTAGCTAGAGCAACATTTGATGTATTATAGAGAGTTCTGATAAAGTATGTATGTTAGTGCAAAAGCTAAAAATGTTTCCTGGGCCAAAGAGGCACCAAATATCAATGGTACTATTTAAAGGACCATAGCTGACTGATGTGGGACCACTCCTAGTATTTAAAGATATGTAAGAATTTCATTGCTATTCTGCTTATCAACTGTTTTTACTCAACCAATCATTCAACTAACAGGAAAATGAAAGTGGTTTTGTTTTTATTTCTGGAATACTTTTAAACCGAGGGCATACTTGCTTGGTAAATGAAGGCAGATGAACACATTCCTATGTTCTTCCCAGCTGCCAAGCTTCCCCAGATTTTGGAGGTACACTGTATAGATGAAAAATTGCAATATGCACCAAGCTCCTAAAACTCAACAACAGACAGTCATTCTCTACGCAGGGTGGCACAAAAGGTGACTTGGTGTATCACTCTCCTATAGCTGCTGACTGCAGAGGAGCTGTGTGACTTCAAGCACAGGGACATGCCCTACAGCCGAAAACACACTGCTTCCTTTCCAGGCTTGGAAGGGAAGATGGCAGCCCCAAAGACCCTTCAGAAAAAGGATCTGGAGCAACGGAAGAAGTTATTGGTGCTCCACCTACTGCTAGAAGCTCTGGCATCCCCTGCACAGCTGGTAGTATGCACGTGCTCGTCTGTGTCACTGAAAAGTTGGCCCAGTTTATTTAAACTATCACAGAGGTGAGTTTTGTCTGAGCTCTCACTGCAGGTTACCAGGTATACTGAGCCACATGCAAAGGAAAAAACCAAGCTGTTTGTGCAGGCAGAACAGTAATTTCTTACCCTACTCCAGTTTAATGACAGAATTTCTGTGATTGATCTTGGCTCTCTTATGGTTATAGGATAGGGAGAGGGAAAGAGGGTGACAACCTACTGGGAGCAGAGTCTCCCCATGGCTGCCACAGGCCTAATCCTTGTCTGCCTTCTCCTCTCCATGGCTGTTTTATTCTACTCTTCCCCTGCCTAGCTCTCTGCTCCTGCCCTGTACCCCTTTGTGTATCCACTACACTCACTCTGCCCATTTCTCATCCACCTTTCAAGCTTTATCACACCTTGCTTTCACTGTCAGCATTTTGATTCCTTGCTCCTGTGCTCTGACCTCTGCTCAGGCAGATACAAGTCCCCCCTCACTCAGATTTCCTTTGACTCTGTCAATCCACATCTACTCTAGTCTTCCCATCACTTGGGAGTCCTGATCTCAGCCTTCCTTTCCTCTCTGCTCCAGGGTTTTTTCCCCTCTAGGTTTACATTATCTTGAAGGAATGATGCATGCAGAGTTTTACCAGCTTTGGCGGCATGAAGCAAGCTCAACAGAATTGTTTGTGTGGTTTTTGTTGGTTTTAGCAGATGAAATGTGAAAGTGAATGGTTTAGAATGGGGTGGAAACTACCTGTTTTCTCAGGGTGGGAACCTATTCCCCAGATTCCAAATTCCTTTCAATTATAGATACACCAAATGCTTGGATGTTTTTTAAAAAAAAATCAAAACCAAAGAAAACAAAACCAAAAAAACACATGGTCATCAGAATTTAACACAAAAAAGTGATTTGGCTGACATTAAAATAATCAGCAGAAGTAGAAAACACAGCATTGGAAAGCTTCAGCCCAGTGCTAAAGTTGGGTAGTGTTTCAAAATAACAGGAACAGGGTCTGATGAATTTGACAGGCAGCTTTCATCAAAACTGTAATACCAACCTCACCTAAGACAAATACGTAAAGGAAAGAGCACAATGCCACCAAGTAAATACTTTCAGTAACTGCAGATTTAATTAAAATTCAATGATTAAGCAGCCAAAAAAATGAATATTTATGAATTCTTATTACTCACCAGAGAACTATTCACTGTAGTTTCACTTTTTATTTTTAGCAAAAATATCAGCTGATCAAGATTATAAAAAACGATCAGTCTGGCTGTCAAGTTTTATCAGATGATGACATGGATAATAAAGTCAAAATTAAGCCACAATCTATTTAGTTTCAGGACTAACAAATAAATTGTTTATGATGCTTCATGGTTAGCTGAGTAAGATCTGGGCATACCAAAATGTTATGCCCATTAAAGAGCTTATCCAAATGCCGATAGGCAAGCATAATAATCCATCTCCCGTCCATTATGAAAAATTAAGGGAAAAAAAATCAAGGTTATCAGCAAAACACTATCTTCTGCTACTGCCAAATAAAGTTAAGCTTGACTTTGGAGAGATGTTAAAGCTTGCTATTGGGGAAGAATTTTTAACAAAACACACGCAAGACTATAAAAAAAAAAAGCAGTCAATTTAACTGGGAAAACGAGTTGGGTATTTCAATTTACCGGGTGCAATCAGGAAGCCTTTCATCTAGATATCAGCTATAATGCAGGAAAGCGCTAAGCGAGTTCCACAGGCTGCTTTCCTACTGTGCATTTTAACTGAGCGAAAAAGAGCAGGAGGCAGCTAACTGTAACATAGACGGCATGAATAACTTCTCACAGTACCAAGTTATCGGGCAGGAAAATTCTTTGAGGTGTAAGACCTGATCTCTAGCCTTGTACAAACTATTCAACAGTCATTTTTTCAGTCGTTTCTTTGCTATTTGTACTGGGACCATCTATCCATTTTACTTGTGGATGATTTATCCAATCTCTGTGACCACTGAAACTTTGCCTTCTGCTATCCCAGCATGAAAATTTATTACTTTTTATTTGGAAAGAAATGAGTGCTCAGCTCTTATCACATTCCCTACATTCCAGGTGCTCACCTTGTACTTCAGTTTTCTGTGGCTTATCAGTAAATGCTAACAACGGTGACCTGGACCGCTGTATAACAGGCAATGTTGGGTCACTGAACGTTATGGTATCCTTTCCACCTGAAACAATCAAAGTGTTAGAACTATTAATTCACCAATTACATCCATTGTGCACTAATGATATTCAAACATATCCTTCAATTTTTCTGCAATGTTATTGAAAAGTACAGAACAGGAGAAGCATCTCAAATGATCCTTCTACAGCATGGAAAAAAATACTCTGTACTGGAGCCGGAATATGCAAGTCAAATACAGAACAGGCGTATGTTTTTACCTGCAGTACCGAGTAAAGGACAGATTTTGAAGGAAGACCAGGTGCTGTATGCAGCAAATTGTATTAGCCATTAGCATTCAATTCGGAATATTAATAAACAGATCATACCAAAAGTTTTACAGAGAGCAACGGATCATTTGCGTGCTATTACCAGTAAGTGTTCAGCACTGACTCTTTACTCTCTATTACTCTGCCTCAATGAACCTGCTCATATCACATACGTAGTTTTACACTACAGACTCACACACATATTATCCTACAATGCTCCCTTAAAAAAAAAAAAAAATTAAAAGCTTAGCATAACTAAGAACTGAGGGAGCAAACAAGCATACATTGGTGGGGAGCGGGAGGGATTTTGATCTGAAAATTCCAGAAACATTTCTGAGCATTTTTGTCTTAAGCCAAATGGAAAAGGGCAATTTTCCAGCTCTTTTGCAGACAAAATAGTGCAAGAAACTCTTCAGCTGAGGACTCTGCTGTAGATGCCTAGTCTTTACATATTTTAGCAGTACAGAAAGCAACACCTGCAGATCCTTTAGGAAGTCCTCCACTATTCAGGATGCTCATGTTTTTAGCGACTGACACTACCCTAAACCTAGAGGGGAAATGGCAGGAAATGTGCAAGATCAGCTAAGCATGGCATTTGTGTGGCCTCCAGAACAACTGCCAACCGAAAAGTAATGGCTGGGGAGGCAGCAAGCTACTGCTCTATTTATCTCCATAAGAACGGACATTTATGTAACAACCACTTCTCCCCTCTAAATCTGTTTGTACGTTTCACCTTAAGGCAACATCCTAAATCTAATCACCCATCCAAGACAAAGACTTTCAAAAGAGCACCAGGTCAGGAGATACCCAAAATAAATTCAGCTCTGAGAAAGTTCTGGTACCTACTAAGAAATAATGAAAGTCAAGCTGTTCCCATGGAGTCTAACTGGACTGCCCCAATCCCTAACTACTTTTGAAAGCACTGGCTATAAACACCTTGATCCTGAAGGTATTAATGATGTTTTTATATCCTTAACCTCTCGGGGTATATGCTGCAGCAATACAAATGCAATTAATGCTTTTGAAACATGAATCTTGTCAAGCTTTGATCCCCCTGTCAAGCATGCATCAGAATTCTGCCTTCATCAAAGCAAGTAGTAAAAAATAATATTAACTAACAGCAAAATGGAGACCCCCCCCAGTGTAAGGCAAAATTA
>VZTL01039565.1:17629-56901 GCA_013400535.1 Scopus umbretta
AAAAATAAAAATCCCACACGACCAAGAACAACAAAAATCCCAACCCCTAGCTGCAGGTAAGCTCTGAGGTTGCATTTGCCAAGTTAAGTAAATAAACAGAGGAACTGCTGGCTAGATTCAATGAGCCATACTTAAACTTTCACAAAGCCACCGTTGAAGTGCTGTTTTTGCAGAACCATCACACTCTGCAGGTCACAAGGGCACAGTAGGTCCGTGAGGGAAAGCATTTCAGGTTAAAAAAGGAAAAAAAAAAAAAANAAAAAAAAAAAAAAAAGAAAAACTGTGCTGATTTGGGCATGCATAATCTTTATGGCACTGCAAACACAAATTGCAGTAGCTCAGGCAGCATGCTTTTTGTCAAACTGCTGGCCTGCTTTTCTTTTGGGGATCCGGAGATGTTTGGAACTGTGTAAATGGAATTCCTCATATCTAAAGCTTTCCGCCCGTCGTTGGGGCTCTGTTGCGGATGCAGTTTGTACTTACTGCACTGGTGTAACCTGGAGCCTAAATGGCTGGACTAACCAGTCGGAATGGTGTAACCTGGGGTGGGCTGGGAATTGCCCTGCAGTACCAGGTGCTGTCTCTTGGCTATTTGGTCTGGAAATTGCCCCCATTTCTTATCCATTGTGAATCCCAAAGCCTTAATTAGTGACACCCACATCAGAGAGAGATGGGTTCAGTCTGGGTCTTACTTACAGCTGTGACAGTGATAGTGAGAGATCAAGAGAGCAAGGTCAGTAGATCTCCTTACTGGATTTAGTAATTGCTGTGAGTTTGTGGGCTTCTGTCATTATTCCTAGATCTTCAGCCATAGCAGCGTTTTTCCTGAAGTAGCAGGAGGTAAGGACAACCAAAATTCAGGTCTGCACTTAGGGTTACCCATATTAGATGTTCTGGTTTTGAGGCCTCTGCAGCATTCCTTCCTCACAGGAGCTGTTGAATAAAAGACGATAATAAAGCACTTCAGTCATCTATCTTGCAGAGAGAGAGAGACAGATATTTCTTGATTGTGCAAATTATTTTTTTTTTTCCATTCCTGAGGGACTGGTGTAACTAGCATTGATTTCTTCTGCTTTGGGTTTGTAATCACTGGAGAGGCTCTGGCAGTGGAATTTTAACCCTTCCTTCTCTCGACAGCCTTTACACTGACCTTAACGTTTCCCATGGGAAATAAGAGAATTTGCTTAATCTCTTTGTATGGGGCTAGCCATGGGTTATTGAAAATGACCTGTTGTTATTGTGCCAGTGAATAAAATGTCACAAGTAATTTTGGCAGAACTAAAGAGCAAACTAACTGAAGGACTAGTCAGTGAAAGTCAGAAAAATTTCATCTGTTTTTAATATCTACCAAGGCTCAAATTCAGCTTTTATTTCACATATAAAGGGGGAGACTCTGAAGTATACACACCTCTTTCTAGTACTATCTATGGCAGAATTTTTTATAAGGTTGCATTAAGCAATGTGATTGATAATCAAGCTTAAAGCTTGAAGGCAAATACATTGCTAATTCCTGCTTTGGAAGGAACCTTACACTTTTGAAAGGAACAGGCTATTCTTAAAAAGATTGTTGTTAGGGGATATCTAGGAAAAAAAGATTAGCAAAACCATTTTGTAACTGGCAATGTAGGATTACGCATTTATGAATCCCCAGGCCACATGCTGCATGGAGTTGCAGCGGTTCCTGATCCCTAGAGATGACTGCTCATAACTTGAGATACAGAGCACTCCCTGAATAAATACTATTGTTAGGAGCCAAGGGTTCTGCAAGTTAACAGTGAGTTATTGTTGCTGTTATTGTTTATGATACCTTTTAATGGAATCAAAGAACCAAGGCGCAGCAGCTCTACACAGGAACGGACTTCTTGCAATGGGGAAAATTTGCACAGAGGCTGCACTTGGTCTGCAAATTGTTTAGTGGTAAATTACATCATTCTGCTATCTACACACTCCCCGGCACCTTTTGATTTATAAAATCCCAATGGACTGTGGCCTTTTATTTTTTTAACAACTTTCAAAAAGGGCCTGGCTATTGCAGAATTGTAGACTTTCATTTCATGTGAGGTTCCTGCCAGTTTATACCCTTTATTCTTTTCATGTGTGTCATGAAAATAAAGCTGCTACCTCCATCAGGATTTTCTGAAGAACAAAGTGTGAGGACAAATTCTTTATGGCATTACACCAAGGCAATGTGACTGACTTTTAAAGGACTGTATAACTGGCAGCAGTTTGGCTTTTGCCATTTTGTCTGTGTATATTTATATAAAAAAATGGAGGTGAAATGAAAAGTCAGCAAGGGAATATTTTAGGCTGAGTGGCAGGAATTGTTTCTTTACGGTGAAATCTTTTATGATAGAGAATAGTCTCTGGAGGAAAACGGTGGGAGTTCCTTTACTCAAGTCATTAAAAACTGGACAAACCTCTAGGAACACAGCGTGGAGCAGCCTTGCATTGGCAAAGACACGAACTAAGTACCTACGAGCTCTTTTCCATCCCCAGTTTCCATGAAAGACAGATGGATAGATTGATAACCCTTGGGGCAGTTTTAGCAGTGTACTGCTAACGCAGTTCTTGTATTTGCTAGACCAGGTTTTCAAAAGCCATTTGGACAGCTGTCTGAAGAGGTTCATAAATTACACTGCATTGTGCCAGCAAAACTCTTTTCACTTCAGGAAGGTGGCTTCAACAGCAAGAAGTGAGCATGTTTGCCTTCGTCACCACCAGGATCTTTTGTTGTTTTTTTTTTTCCCTTGGGCAGCTAGGTCCATGTGAAAGACTTTCCTGTGAACTAATGGAAGACATATCACTAAGTACCTGCTAAACACCACCCAGGCTGAGCCTGCCTGTCACCTTCCCTCACAGTTGCTCTAAAAAGTGCCTTGCTCAGAGAATCTCTTTAGTGAGTTTTAGGAGTAGTCAATGTGCCTTGGCCCCAGCAATATCACCTCCGTAGTAGAGACAATGTATTTACTTGTAGGGGGAAATCTTAAAATTAACAGAGAATGAGTTGGAAAGGAGTTTCTACCTGACCAAAAATGTAAGGAAGCTTAGAAATTAAATAAGAGCATACAGATGGAAACATTTCCCATTGCTGGTATGGACTTTTTTATAAAGAATTTAGGCCATGTAATACTTGCTTGCTTTTTTTGTTTGCTTTTCACAAATCCTTTAAAAGTAGTTCATGCAGACTGATGAGAACCAGTGGTCTATGTTCCCAAACTGCCATGAGAAGAAATAGTTAGGAATGGACAGTTGTTCTGCATAGTAATTTTTGTTTGTCAGAAGGTGTCTAAGTTTCCTTTTCTGTCTTCTCACTCCCATCAGTTCCAGTTTTTGAAGTTGACAACTCCAAGTTACATTTAAGCAATGTGACTTATCAGAAAAATTCTGGGCAGCTGATATTTGAATCATAGAATCATAGAATTATTAAGGTTGGAAAAGACCTCTGAGATCATCTAGTCCAACCGTCAACCCAAAACACCATGTTACTAAACCGTGTCTCAAAGTGCCACATCTACACGTTTTTTGAACACCTCCAGGGATGGTGACTCCCTGTTCCAATACCTCACCACTTCTTCAGTAAAGAATTTTTTCTTAATATCTAATCTAAACCTCCCCTGGTGCAACTTGAGGCCATTTCCTCTTGACCTTGGTTTAGGTCTTTGCTTCTGGCTGAGAAAGTGCTCCTGCTGTAGTCCCAGCTGAGGAGCTCCAACAGGAGGCAAGGAAAGAGAAAGGTCTGCTTCCCTTTCAGTAAAGACTCCTCATTACTATAGGACAATAATGAGTGTTTTATGCTGTATGATTTTCTTCTGTTCTTATTAAATATTTGGCAAGATCTAATTTCTTTTCAGAGCTTTGTTTGACACAGTTGGATTTGAGGAATCTTTTTGGAATCTCCGAACACACTACAGAGCCGCTGCTAAACTCTGTCCTTCTCACTAATGCCAAGTCAAGGGGCATTTCTTTGTTTCATGTGTGTAGGGTGCATGCCCGTGTTATGTTTGTAAGCATGGAGAGGAATTAAAAGGTAGTCAATGCCAGTTGTTCTGTTGACTGTAATTACTTCAAAAATAGATATCAAGTGGTATATGATACACCTGTACAATAATTATCTATCAGAAACTGAATAGGAGTTACTTCAACACAGGTGTTTCTTATGGTGGCATTTTCTTTGTTATCGCTTTCAGGTGGAGAATCTATTGGCTGTTGATGTTAATCTCCTACTCTCTTTCTCCTGTTCCATTGTTGATCTGGAAATCAGGATATACACCCTAGCTGAAGGTGGCTATCAAGAAACTGCAAGTTAGGTTTAGTGACACAGTATGCCGGGATCATACTGTGGTGGAACCAGCTGTAGCCAAAAAGACTCAGGTGAAGAGCGTGAGGTGTGGGAGAAAACAGAGGCAAGGATGTTACCTGCAAGGCACAGTGTACTGGATTAATCTTAGAGTAAGATTTCTTACTTTTTTTTTTTTTTTTTTTAAATGAGAGGTATAGTTCATGGTAACTAACTCCATGTTTAAAATGAAACCAAAAGGGGAAAAAGAAAATTGCAAGGGGCCCAAGGGGAAAAAGATGTGATCGTTTACTACCTTTATTGGAAATGTTCACAAAGCCTCTAATTAATCAGATTCAAGGTTTAGAGCCATAATTCTGTTATTAGCATGGTTTCCAAGAAGACCATTGCTGCTTACTACTGTCACTCAGGCACTCTCAGATGAGCTGAGAGACATCGGCTTGTCTTATTTCATTTAATTTGAAGGAGGACTTTTTAGGTAAAAAAGAGAAAGAAATTTGGAAGAGGAAGCAAAGGTCTTAACCAATGAATAATTATTATTACAGAAATACTCAATAATTATCATGCAAAAGATCTGACAGAACATAAACTGTGCTGAAAAGTCTCCTCATCTTGTTAGGTAACCTGCCAAAAGCTGAATATATCCTAATGTGTCATTTGCCTTATTGTACTCATTTAAATCCCATGAACTAATACAGGGGAAAAAAAAAAATCTTAGATCAAACTATTTTTAGCTGCCAGTGTCTGACAAGGAACTTTTTTCCATTGCACTGGGGTAAAGAAATGGGCAAGGAGAAGGGAAGCTTGGTATAGTTCCAAAAATCCATTTTTTATTATTTTTTTTAATGACACAAGCCATGGACAGTGGAACTAGCTGGGAGCAAGAAAACCAATTGCCACCCTGACTGTCCTGGCAATTTTGGGTTTTTGGCAGAGAAGCGGGGAAAGCTTTCCAGTTGGGGAATCACGGGGGAATCGCTCTGCCTGGGAAAAGGCCTGGAAAGGACTAGTACATGTGAGGAAGAGTGCCCTACTCTGTAAGAAGGCATCCTTGGAGGGATTGGCACAGACAGTCTCCCTGCTGCATGAGGATACTCTGGGAATCATGCTGTGGATGCCAACAGATTGGAAGAAATACTCTTTGGGAGGACTTCTTCAAGCCCGTTTGAAATTCCTTATGTTTTCTTGGGGCAAAGCGATCAAAATATGTTATATTAAACCAATCTTCCAAGGCAGCAAAGCGAAGTACTTTCAGCCTGTTTTATGAGCCATCTCTCTCTCCCTCTGGCTCCATATGTATCTGTGTGTAACCTATTTTGAGTGCAGATTATTTGAGCTCTAACACTATTTGAAAGTGTTACACTTGGCGTAAGTTAGAATTTCTAGCATGCCAGATAAAGCCTGGGTCCTTTGGAAAGAGGAGATGCCAGTCAATCTGGTTTGCAGCAGGGATTATGTATCATTTGTAAGTTTTTAATCATATCTCAGAGTTTTGAAATAACGTCCTTGGGAGTTCAGCTTGTTGTTTTCATCAGCTGACTGGCTCTGAGCACTGGGAAGCCAATAATCTGGGAATCATCGCTCGCTCCTTTGCAGAAGGTGTTTAGGACTTATGAGAACACGAACAGAGCTTGATAGGTTGCAAATGGCTAAAGATTTCAGTTTTGAGAAGGGCTATGACCTTTGAGTAAGATCATGATAAACAGACAGCAGTCCTGGTGGGCCTGATTTCATAGAAGTGTCTCAAGTGTGGCAGGTTTGTAGAGTTTTAAGAGTGATGTTTCCTTAGCTGATAAAATTCCCTTGGTTGTCCAAGCTGTGCCCTTGCACATGTCCCTGAACGTTTATTTTTTTTGTGAGTCCCAAGAAACTTAATGTTTACGGCATCGACGGAGTCAGCTGAATGATCTACGCGCTGCTGGGCTGCTTCCTCAGGTGGCAGGGGCCACCCGCAGGTGGGATGCTTGGAAATCAGCCGGCATGCGCGTGCGCTGCTGAGCCTCGGGTGAAACGCGTCAGGGCAGCTACCCTTCAGGACACAGCGTGTGTGGTATTGCCCTCTTCATACAACATCTGCCCGTACGTGTGCCTTCTAAATGGGGAGGGGTCTTCCCATGCGCTTTCTCCTTCTTACAGCGATCCACTGTGCTAGGCAAGAGTGGTTTTTCCCCTTTCTGTGGAAGCTTGGACATAATCATATGAGAGTCATTGGACCAGTGGGACTTGCTTATCTGGAATGGAAAAAAGTTTAGGTTTTGATCTCTGCTTTAAGAAAACCTTATAAATGTTCTCCAATGACTGCTTGACAGGGGATGTATAGGCAGCCCTCAGCATGGGGGTTGGAATGCAGATCTCCCCAACACCTGGTGGCTGAAAGAGGAATAAATTCATTAAAATGGGAAGAAAAAGAGCATTGAAAATTGTCGGGCATGCATGTGTTATGGTAAGAGGTGCCAATTAATCAACTAGAGAGATTAAGTTGAGAGTAATCTGAACTAGAGATTGAAACTAATCTAAAATAGATTAATTTGAAAACAAAGGAAGAGTCTTTAATTAGGCTGTTAGGCAGGGAAGGAAAGCTTGTAAACAGGTCTTATAGCTGAGTTAAAATGACTGGTTCTAGCATTCACTGATTCTAGTATTTATTTTCCTCTACCTGGCTACGTCTGCCTTCTTTTGGAGAGGATGTGTAGAGTGGAGAATTAGTAACGTTTCATAATAGCTGTCTGAACAGTTTGGGACTGATGTGCCCTGCATGAGAAGGAAAATTATACTGCTGCAAGGAGAAAAGAAACACTGCACCGAAGAGAAGTGTTCTCAGCTGGAGAGCCAGCTTGATGCCAACAGACCACAGCCTCCTCCAGACTGCGCAGCTGATGATATCATTACGGTGCAGGGCTACCACCACGGCTCTGAAATCTCTGTTAAATTATTAATAAAACATAAATATCAAACAGAGAAAGGGATTTTTAAAAAGCTATTTAAAACTGGAAGTGGGTATTTAGAAATAGAAAAGTACCTCGAATATTTGCGTTGATAATTTCTGACAGACAGCTCTTCTCATTACTGCTGATCTAGTATTCCTTCCTCTTTATTGCTGTTGAAAAGATTATTCTTAGGAAATAAAGACATACTTTGGGATTTCTGGAGGCGAAGATAAATACACAGTGTCTTCATGAAGTAATAAGCGAATCGGATCCTATTCTAAATATTTTGCAAGAGGGAGATGGGGTAGGAACTGAGGCACAAGGAGCAAAACACGTTTCCTGAGGTCAGCCAAGAGGGAGGCAGTAGGAGGTCCAACAAGGGCTCCTTGCCCCATGAGACCAGACCCTCCGCAGAAGGTACAGAACTTTACTCAGGATTTAGACTACAGCTTGCACTCGATGTGGTGATTATAAGTGAGGCTAGTACATCATGAGATAGGTTTAACAAACATGCATTCTATGGTGATATAAATAAATGTCTAAATACACAACCTGTAGTTATTAATGGCCTTAAGTCCTGCCAGACTCTAAAATAATTTTGCACAATAAAAAAAAATCCAAAACCAAAAAAACCCAACAAAACACCCAGTGATAGATTTCCTGCTCTACTTATAACGCATTTATAAAGATACTCCTGATACTAGTGATGATTTCTTTGGAGTTTAATATAAAATAAGCAAGCCATTAAAAATTCTTTTTTCTAATTTTTTTTCCTGCTTTAGAAAATGATATTTTCAACTTGGCATTAAACTGTCTTTATCTAATTCTTAGCTGCATCACTTTACATTAGTGCTTAGCAACACGAAGAAAGCTTTTAGTGTTAACAGCTGCGATTAGTAAAGTGATGGTTTTGTAACACTGGCTATTTTTCAAAAATACAGTTCAATTTCCTGCAACGTGTGGCTATCTAAATTTTGGAGGGAATCAGGAACTTCGATTTACATGGGAAATATTTTACAAAAAATAGTTTTAGGGTATCCTCACAGTGCCCGCAAAAACTCATGAATTCAGTCATGAATTCAGACCTGTTGTTTCTGAACAAGCGAAATGTGAGCAAATTTCAGTTCCGGGCTTTGGGAAAAAACGCAGTTATGGATAGAAAGCCAGATGAGTGGCTGATGTTTGCAAGGCAGGATCTTAGCTGGGGAAGGTGCTGCTTTGGAAAGTTTTCTTTAGAGCTATTAATGGAGCTTTAGCTATATTGCAGCAGAGGGGGAAAAAAAGGAAGCCAGGGCAAGATACTATATTGTAAGAATCTCAGGCAGGAACTGTTTAACTGAACACTATTTTCAACACGTCTGTAAAGTCAGGCTTTTCAGTGTCCCAACCTAAATTTATCGTAATGGCATGAGCGAGACAGATACTAAAATATGTAAGCGTCAAATCAAACGGATGAATCTGTATGCCGTGCTTATGCTGACAGATTGTTGGGAGCTCTTCTAATCTGCATGGAAAAATCTTACTTTGTTAAGCAGGATTGACAAACTTCCTCTATGAGGATACTATGCTGTATTATATATATGTTTTTAATATATAATAGAATGTAGTGTAATTCATATTACAGTAGGCTGCACAAAACTCTGTCCTCACACGTGCTGGTGTCGGTGTGATATCAAGGTGGATTCTTTGGGGGAACTTTATTCTTCAGATACTCCAAAACAGTTTCTGAAAGACACAGACTTGCAGAGGATGTTAACGCAGATACTCTAGACACACCTCTCAAACTTCTAGAGCAAGAAGCTCTGAAAACAGAGCTAGGCTGCAGGTATGCTTTCTGCTTTTCAGCAAGTTTGTTGAACTAAGATCCTTCTCCTCCTGGGA
Organism: Scopus umbretta; assembly: GCA_013400535.1. NCBI lineage: Eukaryota > Metazoa > Chordata > Aves > Pelecaniformes > Scopidae > Scopus > Scopus umbretta. Next base: position 26,735 of record VZTL01039565.1, read on the forward strand.
GTTGGCAAGGCACAGAATTAACAGCCAAATACATTTTCTTCACAAGCAGCTGAAGCAGAGTGTGAGGAAGCCCGAGGTGGTACCGAAGATACCCCCAGATGTGTGTGTCGTACTTTGATTTAGGAAGAAGGGTGTGGGTGAGGAGAGCACATGAGGGCAGAGAATAGAAAGTGTAACTAAGACAGGAAGGAGTGCATTTTCAGAATACAGAGATCATAACAAAATTCCTAAAAAATTTAAAGTTTAAGGATTACAAGGCATACAGTTTTGATTTTCTTTTTTGAAGATCCCCCAGGAACTGTTTTAGAGCATTTACCATCTTGGCTATAACTTGAATATGTGGATTAAACCTGTGTTTTAAAATTATTTCATAAATATTTTCTCTCTTGCCAAATACCCTGAAAAAAAAAAAAATCTGTGTTACTACTTCAGTAGAATGGCAGTAGAAGTTTTTCTTCTGAAGTTTCTTCATAGGCCAAAATGTGCTAGCTTTTACTTAGACCTGATTAAAAGGAGATGGATACATAATTCTAATTAAAAAAAGAAAAGGTAAACTTTTATTAGATCTACCACAAAATAACACTTGGTTCACTCAGCTGTTTTCCATGTGAAGTGTCGGCAGGGGGTCCATTTTTTAATACCGTTTGGCAAATAGCCACATGTTCCTGAGGATGGCATCCAGCTTTTCGAGATCAAGAGATCTCGGATCACAGGAGGGAAATGGTATTAATCGCCATGGCAGAGACTGGCGAGAGACAAAGCCGCTCAGTAGGTTACAAATTGAACTGGAGGTGCTGAATACATACAGCGACATTTAGTCAGACTGAATTGCCAAAATGGCACCTTCTAAAACTAAAATCTTTTCTGCTATGAAACTAAATGCTATCCTTGAAAATCCTTCTCAGCCCGACTCTATTCAGTTTCTCTCCACTTTGGATTCTATGTGTTTTTTTTTTTTCCTTTTTCATCTATGGCAATAGAGCGCTACTGAATTACTCTTCAGCCAGTAAATACCAAATCTGCTGTGGGAGTTAGCAGAGCCAGCGGGGCCCAGGAGGAGGTGTGCTGATAACGACTTCAGCAGAGCAAGAAAGGACAGGAATGACACACATTTGGTATCCTTCACATGGAACAAAACAGCGTCAAGGTTTTAAGTGCGGCTGTTGTAAACCTCTTTGGGATCCTACCTCATTTTTTGTGCAATGAATCTGTGTCAACATTTGATGTTTTAAATTAGTAGGTTTCAATTCTGCTCCTGGTTCAGTGAAGGCATTTATGCCAGAAATTTTAAGAGATCTTATTCTACTACCTGGGGTGGAGGGAGAAGAGTTAAGTAGATAAAGCATTCTGTACATCTGCCCACATTTTTCTCATTCCTCAAAGGCATCTCTTCTCCTTCTCTCAGTGCTGGGAATAATTTTTCTTTTTACTATACTTTTGAGAAACCTCACCTAGTACATTTTGTCTTGCTAATGTTCTTGCTAATGAATTATTTTTCCGGTAGTTCATGTGCATTTGAGACGTTACTTGTGTCTTAAAATTGGTAATGAATGACCACAGTTCATAAAACTTCATCCTAGATGATGAGAAACACAATTTTCATCTAAGTGCTCAGATACCGTGGCGAAGACCAAAAATTAGATAGCTATTTACATGTAATTTTGTAACGAGTAAGACAAGAAAGCTTGAGTTTGAATCCACTTTCACTTAGGAGAATCAGGTACGACTCTTGGAAAGACCCTGTGGAGTTGAGGGATTTCAGCACTAGTTGAAAGTGGCATAGGTATGCTGCAACAAAGGTTTATTTTTTTGCTTGTGAGACAACTCTAGTAAGCAGAGAATAAATAGAAAATATTGCTACTACTCGCTGTGAGGAACTGCATTAAAGTTTTCCCTTTTATTCTGGAAAGGTTTGTAAGAACAGTCAAGTATTTCTTTTCTGTTTCTTTCTGAAACTGGGCAAGTTTATGCCCCTCTTAATTCACCATGGGGTGCTTTTGCTTTGGCAGGAGAAAATGCAGATAAATGAAAGCAGTCTTCACATCCCTGGAAAGCTTTCTATTTATTTCCCTTCTGAGGGGAGAGGAGGACCTAAGAGCAATTTAACCTGGTCAGATCATTTAGCCAGTATCCTGTCTTTGAGGCCAGAAGTAGATGTTTGTAGAAAAATGTAAGAGCAGAGCCTGAACAGTGATGATTATATAAAGGATGACTGATATTCACCTGTGGGTTAAAGTTAAGCTTCTGTGTAAGGAAAAGAGAAGCAGCAGCTCTGTCCTCATTAGTCAATCTAGAAGGTTTTTCAGGTTTTTCCAAGCATGTCTCTGAAACAAATTTTGAGATGAAAGAGGTTGCATTTTTTTTTTATCAAGATGTCCAGCACCATGCTGGCTTGGTGAGGCTGTTCTTTTGAATTTTATTTTATTTTAGTGGGTTTTTTTTAAAAGCTGTTGAGCTGATATTTTCATGGCACTGTATATGATGACTCCAAGGTCTCTTTTCCTGACTGGTAATCACCACTTCAGAGCCCATTTTTTGTGAACAAAGATAAGATTCTTTTTTTTTCTCCATGTGCTATATTCTACATTTATCTACATTAAATTTATTCTATCACCTTATTCCCCAGTCATTTAGGCTTAATTATCTTGGATAAGAGTCCCATATCATACCATTTCCCATAACAAGCCAAAAATTTATTTGGGAGCTGAGAGACCTGTTTGTTTTGGAATAGGAATTTAAGTTTAGGTCTTCAGTATCACTGCTGGTTTATTGAAATTTCACATATGTTTTTCATTTTTTATTTTATTTTTGGAGGAGGAGAAGGGGTTCTGGGCTGGACACAGGCTGTTATATTTGGATCTCCATGTCAGATCCATCTGCTGTTGGCTCGAGAGCTTTGATCAGAGTTGTTTGCGTGCTGCTCTACATGTCAAGTTGTTCAGCACATCCTCTGCCTAACATGGAATTTGTTGGTACCGGCTCTGCGGCCTCCCCAGTGTCTGAAGCGCAGTCCTCTGCCTCAGCCTTTTGTTCTATTTCTCTTCTCAGGCTGATGTGATAGCTAAGGAAAGAAGCAGTGGTGTCACAGCCTGTTTCTAACCCAGTCACAATTCACTTCATGCAGTACTTTTGGATAAATATGCTTGGAGTGGTTGTATATGTGTTATTTTCCTCTCTCTGATATTCTTGGCAAAATTCTTGGTGAGTAGATGGAAGGGGGTAGGAAAAATAAGAAATGCCTGCACTCAGATCCGTCTTTCAGTTTCCTCACCAATCTTGGAGATTATTCTTTGCAGGTTGCAGAACTCGCCTTTTCAGGCTTTTTTTCTGATTTGAGTTACTCTTCAATTTCTGCATTTAGTCTCCTCTAGACCTAGATGATCCACAGTCAAAGATTTGCCCTTCTCTCTAAACCCTGCCTCTCTGTTTATCTTCCTCTTCTCTGCTCTTCTAACGCCAACGGCAGAGCGTACTCTCCACCTGAGGAAATTGCTCTGTGCCACACATTTACTGAGCTACAACTTACCATCATGGCAAACTTAGCCAGAATATGGAAAACAGCGGTCTTGCTGAATCTAACTCCTCTGTTGATTTTACTGGGGTCTGCTTTTCCCCCTATATTAAAGTGCCAGGATTAAAAATAAATATTAGTGAGTGGGTGAAAGCCAAAGAAAATAACCCAAAGATTCTAAATTTGTTTAACACCCACATTGGAAAGTCAGAGCAACAAGTGAAGTCAAACAATACAGATTTCAATACTGATGTGGAAGGCAGGAGGGGAGTTGGGTACAATTTAGGAATTGCAGTTCACTGAAAGCCTTGGTGGCTGTGGCATCAGCTCTCTGTGCCCCGGGCTGCCCGTAGCCCTTGCAAACTAGGGATGAGCAGCAGCAGCGTGTGGAGTCCCCACTGCAGTGGGAATACCTTTTCCCAGCTTGAGGCTGTACACTGCAACATCTATTCTACTTTAAGGGACATGACTTTGGTTTAGGAAGAGACTAGCAGAGAATTGTAAGAAAGGAAGGTGTTGCCACTGTAGTTAGTTTTGTTTGGTTTTTTTGTTTTTTGGGTTTTGGTTTTGTTTGGTATTTTTTTTTTTAAAAAAAAAGGATATAAAAATTGCTTTATCATTGCATAGCGTTGTGGAATGGAGAGAACACATGCAGCGTTGTATGGATATGATGCACCAGTTAAATGCAAGCTGATCCTAGTGTTGGGTCTCATTGTGAGCAAAGACTGGAATATAAGAAGACAATTTTTAGAGAGTGGAGCAAAGACTTGTCAATAAAAGGACTAATGCTGCGGAGGGCTTGTCTACCCATCTTGGAGACTTCTGGCAGATATGATTGCCTTTCGGGAAGCAAGAAAGGGAGATAGGTTATTTCCTGATCACACAGACTTGAGGTCTAACTGTTAAATTGTATGAACTGGCATGGCATGACTGACAATTAGTCTGACTTGCTTTAGATACTGTTACTGATGTGGATGTAACCCAAAGTCTAGTCTGTTTTTAAGAGAGATGGTATAGATGTTTTCCTGTTTCTGTAGGCATCTACTGTACTTGTTGTAATTCATAAGAAGCAGTGACCTGGCCCGGAGATGTGGTTCCACACATTCGGCTGGATGTTTAAGCTGTATTTTGTTAGGAGAAACAAACAAGCCTATTAGTTTATGTTGAAATGCAGGATGGTGACTTCAACAAAGTGTCCATCTTTTCTTGTTTAGCTAAACACTTTCAAGAGTAATGAATAAAGATAACTATTAGAGGATTTTTTTGTATTTTCATGTTACAAATAGGAACTACAGGATTAAAACAAACACATCAAAATTACCATATGTTGTTTTTTGTCTGTTGCAGAATGTAACAGACTTTAGGTACTTATTACTGCAGAGGTGAAAAATGCAGCCTTACTGGGCCTTGTAATCAAATCCAAAGCCTTGGATCCCAATCCACCGTGCACTTAAGTGCTCTGGATCTTGTTCTTTACCTTCTTGGAGGTAAAAATAAATCCATGAAGAAAGTGCCATAATTCTTCTGTATGTTTGAACATACTCATTCCCCTCCAGTTCATGAATGTTCTTTAATGTTTTCCCCACTAGTGGGCTGCCTTTAGTCTTGTGCAGATACCTGATGGATGATCGACATCCTGGAACGTCTATTCTCTTGGGCTCCCAGCCTAACCTTGAAGCCTTCAGGTGTCACATCTATTCAGTGCCTTGGAATTTTTTTCCAGCCATTTCAATCCTCTATCATCAATCTGTTAACAATTGCTGCATGTTTTGTTTCATCTCAAGAAACATCTGGAATAGTCATACATATTTAGTGTTTTTTTGTTGAAAGGATCTTTTTTATTTGGTCTCATATGTCATTTTTCTTCTTTCATATACCTTGCTTAGCTACCTATTTCCACTTAAATATATCGGGTCATGAATTTGTAAAGTGGATTCTTGGCCTGCCATCAAATAATGTGTCTGAGCAATTGATTATTTATGCAGCTTTTAAATATTGAGTCTTCTGTAATATCTAAGAGATGTTTGGCACACCTTTTCAAAACCAGTAAATAAACCAAAAACTTAAAATGTTTTCTAAATGACCAACTATTGTGACTAGGCATAAACTTAACAGTGAAAATATTAAAAAAAAAAAAAAAAATTAGCTTCCAGATAAAATGCTAACTGAAGGCAGCAATGCAGAGTTCATCTAACAGCAAGGCAGCCATAGTAATTTTAATTAAAAAATAATTATTATAATAATAATTATTAAACAGGCTGTGGTGGAGAAGGTATTCATCTTTTCCTTGAAGTAATGCCACATAGAGCTAGGAGTAGTGCAAGAATCTGAAAAAGGACCAAAAAGGGAACAAAAATGAAGCCCTGGACTAGGGGACCCTTCTGAAATAGGGAGTCCTGGTCCTGGCGTGATTTGCCCTGGGGAAGGGAGAGGGGAGTATGAGCAGCATCCGACTTATGCCAGTGTAGACTTGGGAGATAGAAATATCCCTGAACCCCACAGTTTAGTTGGAGCTCCTGTGAGTCAAAGGTGAATTATCTTTACACTGTGTCAGCTGTCTGTGCTTCTGATGTCATGGGTATTCACCTTAAAGAGAAATACTGCCTTTTTTTTTTTTTTTTTAATCATTTTTCTGAGAGCTCTATTTGTTGTAAACCTCCCAGTCACTCCCAGTCAGGTTTTGGGTGGTTTTGTTTGTTTGTTTGTTTCCCCACTACTACTTTGAAGGGAGAAAATGATTTTGTAATTTGAACTGCAAGCAAATTAACTATCACTCTTGGCTAATACATTTAAGGACTTTGCTTTCAACCTGATTTTAAAACTTGCTCATCTGTACTGCTGGCTGCTATGTTTTAGGAAGGGGACCTAACGTCCCTATAGGCATTAAGATTTGGCCATGTTCTGTTCCAACGTAACAGTTTCTCGGAGCTGTAGGAAGTTTTATTTCTGTTGCACATCTGCAGTAAGAACCAGGCATTTGAAATCTGAGCTCCGTAAGGGCCCAGGTCTCAGAGATATTGATCATCTCCTGCAACTTTTTGTCTGCTTTCAATTCCCATTGCAGTCAGCAGGAGACGAGTCTCTCAGCAGCTTACAGGACCAGGCTCACAGAGGTTGCTTTTGGAGAAGGTTGTCTGCCTATGTATTCAGCTGGCTGGATGATCTCTCATCAGATGGCTCCATATGTTATTGCACATCCCAGATATTTCTGCTGTCAGCTGAAGGTAAAACAATGTCTGCACTGTCTGGACTTGAGCTGAAAAGTTACTAAGTGAAAGCAAGCTAGAGTAATGGATTTGAGCTTTTTTGAAAATTAAATTTAATTTTTTTAAGATATTTTGCGTATGAAACTTCATTTTATAATATTGCCTATATTCAGAAGGGACATCTTTTCTAGGGACTTCTGTGTTCTAGTCATTTTCCTGGTTAATAATAATTAAAGCAGTTTAGTAATTCAAGAAAAGGAGAGATTAAGTCCCAGACGGGGCTTCCGTCCAATTCAGTGTAACAGTCAGGTAGTAATAGAGCAAGTAGGTGACTCGAGACCTCCAGCTTTCTGAGGTGGTGGAGGCAATTCATATGTCATGAGGTCCCCAAAGCACCTTGAAAGGCAGTAGTGGAAATTTAGCATGACTGGAAATGAAAGCTAGAAATGAACCAATGGGAGGGGGTGAAGAAGAAAATCTCACTTGGCCACAGTGTTTTCAATGGAAGACTAAGGAAAAAGTTTTTTGAACCAGGCCCCCGAATGTTAACACTTATGAGGATTTGCACAGGTCCGTTTAGCTGCTTCTCATAGAATTTATGAATAAGGCAAATTGTTGACCTTAATGCAGGAGCGCTTACACAAGAGGTGACAGTGGATAACTTCACGGCTCCTTTTTCCTTACATTCTGTGAATAAAAGATTTTCTGGAGGGAGACTATACTAAAGTAAAAGCCAAGTTCTACTTTCTGCAGAACTCTAACACTTTAGCTATAAATTGTCATGTAGTAAGAAAAATAAAAATAAATGCTATGGCTAGTATTTGAGGCACTGAAAGAGCTCATTTTTAGGAACCTGAGGCACCTGTTAATCCCATTGAAGTCAAAGGGAAATTACACAGAACCTCAAAAAAGCAAACCCAAACTATCTTAAATTAGGCAGTAAAAGTCAAAGGAATTACTAAAATATTGAGCTTAACACTTAATGAGTAAACCCTTTTTTCTCCCCTACTTGCACATGGCTATTTTGAGTATACTTAACATAAACTTTCACTACACTCCTGGCCTCCATTCTCAAATGGGACAGAACAACGTTAGCTGCCTTCCCAGTCAGAGCTTTGGTCTTGAGTTTTTCTGTATTCACTGGAGTCATACTTAGGCCGTGTTTAGCCAAAGTGCACAGTGTACTGACAGGTGAAAGCTGGCGATTTCAAAGTATTCTGTCTGTTCCACAGACCGAGTCTATCTTTATCCTGAGCAATTATTTTGGTAGTGCAGTTTCCATTTTCCAAGCAGCAACACCGCCAAAGATTTTGGCCTGTGCAGTCCAAACATTCTGCCTAAAAAAAGTTAAAGCTAAATCAACAGCACGTTGAAATCAACTGGTGGATGCGGAACAGTAAACACGGAAAAGGCAGAAATGTATCTGCAAAAATTCTTGGCTTCTGTAGTTCAGGTTTTGAAGACAAGCAAGTATGTTGGAAAGGCTGTTGCTGGTTCCCTAGGACAGGGGCTGCTTGGGTGCTAGAATTGTGTGGGCAGTAGCTCTTGGCGAGGAGGGAGGCTGTACACCCTGTAGTCCCAGAAAGCTGTAGTCCCAAAGCTCCTCAGTGATGCAGGCAAAACTGTTTTTTCTGTGTTTGTGGAAAAAGGTTATGGTGAGGGCAAGGCAGGAGGCAGTAAAGTTATGGAGGGCGCTGCTGGGAGCCAGGGACCTCTGTGCTGTGGGCACTTGGCTACCAGCACGGCCTCTTCCCCCAGATCTTCCTCTTTCTTCCCTGCCTCCTGGAGCACAACAGCTTACTCTCTGTATTCTTCTAGCAGGGAATAGAGGGAATAGAGGTAGCAGTAAAGGTATTAAACTAAAATGGCTTAGTTGAGTGGCTTAAGGTATGAGACCTCTTGTAGGCTACGTCTTCCTAGATTTAACAGTTTCTTGTTTTTTTTCTCAGTGAAAATATCTAATGTGTTTGCACAGGGTCAGTATAACTCATTGTCAGTTTAAAAGGACAATAATTTGCCTGCATAATACATAGACTTACCTAAAGCCTGGTGTACGTGTTGTCACCAACTGGCTCTTGTAAAGATCTTTGCAGCTGATGAACATTTTTCCAAATCAGTTAAAGAACTGATACATATTTAGTAATTTTCTGAGACTGAAACTTTTCTCTCAGAGCAAAAATTATTCAGTTGATACTTCCTAAGCCCAAACTCTGTGCCTGTGTTTCCTTGGTGTGCAAATCAGGGTGTCGGAGGAGTGGAAGGGGGAGAATGGTGCATGTCTGGCTCCCCGTTATGAAGTTAGGGCATTGCCAGGATGTGTGTCTACAGCCGAGGATACTTCTGGATCCAATGATGTAGTTGTAGTCACAGTGACCCTGGTGTGGGTCTGCGATGTCCTAGCCACTCACGCTCTTCTGGAATAATTTTGCATGGAAGGTAACAAAAGACAACATAAACCAGTGTTGTGTCCTGTACTTCCATTCAGCCAGCTCACTGCTGGGCCATCAAATATTAAAGTATATGTTCAATATTATGTTTCCTTAATGTTAGATTTGTTATTGATGGAGAACACAGTTTCTTACTCAGGGCATTGCTGTGGCTAGTGTTGTGACCAGGCAGAGTCACCTGCTGCCTCCTTCCAAGAGAGGAGATAAAAGAGAACCCCCTGAAGCACTTGTACAGTCCATCTTTAGATGTGACATGTCACTGTAGCATTGCTAACGAGTAGGAGAGTCTAGCTAACACAAAATGGATCTTGGCTAGTGCCACTCGGAGTAAGAATTTGCAAATTTGATGAGAAATATTGTTCATGTAAGTTCAAATAACAAAAGCCATTGAAGAAACTGTTCTCCAGGGGGTTAGTCTCATAAGCAGGGAGACAGGTTACATAGAAGTCACTTTGAATTACTCACTAACTCATAGCATACATTAAACCAACCAAGTTAGATTAAACTGCTTCTTTATGAGCAGGCAGTGCTAAGTTCGATCACAAACCAGGTCTTTTTGCAATGATGGTGTGATTGGTTCGCTCTCCAAAATAGTTATTCTAGACTCTCTGAGGAAAAATTTATTTGTGCTTTTATTTAAAGAATATGTTGGAAAACCTAAGTCCATCTTGGTCTTGCTTTTCCCAACCGGAAGAAATATTCCTGCTTTTAAACAATTTTAACAGCTGCAAGGAAGCCACAGTCATCTTTGATCTGTCAGTGAAATTAGTTTTCGTTGTTAATAAAACCTGATATCTTGGACAGGATGTTTAAGAAATGATTGTGGACCAATTGTAACCATCCATGTGCAAACAGGAGTCAGCATTAATTTCTGTGTTTAATAGAACAGACACACAACCTAAACATACAGAGAAAATTGAGTACCTCCAAAGAAACACACAGTCCACCTCACTGTGGGCCTGCTGCTGCTCCTGCTGAGGTCTGCCATAAATCTCCTGTTGCCTTTTTGATTTGGAGTTGTTGGCTTTGGTGGGAAGCTTGGGTACCTCTGAGCAGCTGGCTGGAGAGTCTTAAGTAACTTATTGCTGACTGGTACAGGCTTTTGCCGAAATATGACTTTATTGGTAGGAATATGGGCACTTCAAGGATTAGATCTGGGTTTTCTGGATATCTCTGTGATGCATTTAGGTTCCTAAATGCCTACCTTGTTTTAGGTTGTCTGTAACTGGATTCACCTGTCTCACTGATGTCAGTGGGACTATTTACTTGGGTTATTTATGCCCTTCAATACTTTAAGAAGGGGGCCTCAGTGAAGCGTTATCAGTAACCGTAACCCTAAAACAGATTTGAAATAAACCTAATTAATGCAGAATTCTGCTTTTCATTACATTGTATTGAATTAAGTCAGATCCTGAACAGGAGTAGAAACAAGATGGTAGAGGTGGTGGCATTTCCTGTAAGGTTGCTGGTAGAGTGCTTGTAATCAGATAAGGGGGAACAGAAGTTTACCATGGCTGAGTAGACATTTTTAATATTTGACAGACAATTCCAGATGAATATGGGGGGTGGGGGTGAAGAGATGACAGGTTATATGGGGAATCTGCCCAGTATTATATCCAAAGAGACAATATAGCAGAGAGTTGTATTCAGGAAGTACAAGAACTGTTGTTGATTTTACTAAGATATGTAGTACTTAACCTGGTATTCCCAGAGGAGAAAGAATAAGAATAAATCCGTGGTTTCAGCCATCCAAGTGAGGATGTCTGAAAAGAGGCAGTGTGGAGAGGTGAAAATGTAATAATTTCCTCCAGCAGCAAACACAGTGGAAATGAAACTCATCTGTCTGTGCCCTGCTACCCTTTGAGGTACTCTAGAGTGTTCTTCAGGGCCTCCAACCACAGTTCCAGAAGAGCTTGGGTCTCCTGTAGGTCCTGTGCAGACATTTCAGATGTCTTTCAGCAACCCAGATGTACTGGGTGCTTTTGTTTAGGCAACAGAATCCCAGCATAGTAGACGTTGTTTTTTGAGTGCTGACCCTTAGGTGTGAAAAACTAGGCTCAAAGATGTACTGATGCTCCTAATATTTTATTTATTTTATTGGCAGAATAGCCTAAAAAAAAGGTCAAGTACTTAAGTGCTCTGCTTAATCTGGGCCGGCGAAGGAACTTCATCCCACACAACAGCTAAGGACAGGTGCGCTCCATGTACTCATCCAGCCTTCCTGGGAACACTGGTCTTGAAGAGAGTGCCTTGATTGCATGTAAGGAAACAGTACAGAATTAGGAATTTGGCTAGACCATAATGGGGGCACAGATCTACTAAATGCAGGTAAGAGCTGTGCTTTTATACATCATGGGAACTTTTGATGATGCTTGCACCATTGATCTCAGTCCCCTTAATGCAACTTCTTACGAGACACATGTATTAGCTTGTTTGCCATGTTAGTGTCTACTTGGTCTGACTGCAGAAGGGTGATGCTGAGCATGGGTGCAATGAGATGTTTTATTGTGCCTGAGATGAGACATCTCAGATAAAGAGGGGAAATATGGCCTGCAGAAAACGCCTGCTCTTGGATTGATGAACGTAGGAAGCTCAGTGTGCATGTGAATTTACTGTGAGGAACAGAACTGGATTTACTCTGTGTGTGTGTTTCCTTGTTGTTTTTTTTTTTTTTTTAATAATTTAATCATGTTAGTAAAATGGTGCCATTTTGATGTTTAACTTTGCATTTCTTTAAGAAATATATGAATGTTAAAAAAGTAGGAGCCTAAACAACGGTAATGACATGACTCTGTGGGTTGTGCTTATTCCTCCTGAATGTGATGGGAGATGATTATCTACAAAACCAGCTATTAAAACCCACTATTGAGTACAAAACCACGGGTGAGCCCCAGGACTCACAGCTGTGCCAGGCCAGAAGGTGCACTAAACTAGTATATAGTCACATTCGTATCTCCTCACCTTAGATCGGTTCTGAGGAAAGCTCTGCTTTAAGTCCAGGAGCATCTACTGCAGATCAGTTTATTTAGGCAAAAGCAAAACATTTCCTAATATTTCAGTATTAACTTTGTGGTATATTAAATATCTCCCGGTTTGTTCTTCAGTCAGACGACACAGATCTTCGTTCCCTACGCTTGCGAAGTTTAGACTTCTGTAACACACTTGGGTTGTTCATACTTGTGTTTTAAAGAGACCCTGACTGCGGTTGTTCATCATACTCATATTTTTAGTTAAGATGGTTGCAGTGTGAACTGAAGATGCTTTTCTTTGTTGGAAATCCTTTATTTGTCTACTTTTCAACTCTTGTTGAAAACAAACACTCATTTACTTCAACTCCGCTATTTAAAAAACAAAACAAAACAAACCGCAAAAAAAGCCACCCCACAAACCCAGAAAGGCTGATTAAAAGTTGGTTCGTCCTGCTTGTATGTGTGATCTTATCAGGCTGGCCTTTTCCTTTCCAGATGTCACAGTTTTATGTGGTGTAAATGATACTCTCATTACCCAGATGGTCTAAGAAGGGAACAGCTTCTGGGAGGTATATGCTATTTAATTCTGTATAACCAGGGTCTGTAAAAAAAGAAACTGGTCAGTAAAGTGTCTGAATATTGCAGTATTCATTTGGGAATGGAAGCCCTGAATGAACTGACTGCACACTTGACCAGATGTGGCCTCATCTTTATAGACAACAACCAGACCACCAATAAAATTATTCAAAATAAGACTCGGAGTGGCAATCACAGGACTGCTATTCTCATCATAACAAGCTCAAATGTGCACAAACAGTAAGGGTCAGGTTTAGTTCTCATTTACACTGGAATATAACAGTCTTGAAGGGAGGAGATTTTTTTCTGTTTTTTTTGTTGTTTTTTTGGGGGGCAGGGGAGGGTTGGTGTTTTGGGTTTGGGTTTGTGGTGGTGGTGGTGTTGTTTTGGTTTTGTTTTGTTTTTTTAGAGAAGTAGCTGACAGTGAATTTAGTCTTAATTTTCCGTACAGACATAACACATTTTTAGGAAGCAGATAAGTAATTTAGCATGTATTAATAGAACCAATAATTGGACACAAAGGGCTTAATTAATTTTGTTCTTGGATGATGGTGTACAGTGCAGGAGTCTCACTGAAATGAAAGGCATATATCTGAGGGCAGAGCTGACCCATATAAAGCGAGTGTGGCCTCCCTCCTAAATGCCAAAAGCTATTGGATAGCTTTCAGAACATCTCCTTGGAAATTATTCTCAAGTCAGCAAATAATCAAACACAGAAGTATTTAAAATTACCTTGTTTTTGTAAATGCTGTGTTGGTTTTTCTGGAAACGGGTCTACATGCTGCAAAATTTTCTATTTAGCTGAATTCAGTTAAAACCAGACTGAAGACAACACTTACACAGTACCATAGTCTAACCTAAGGTATGCAAGTACCATCCCAATGGTATTCTTGAAATAGCACCCAAGTATTCCAGTTTTGGGTTTGATGACCTCCAGTGCAGTTCCTCAGAGCCTGCTTTATATCCTTTGATATAAAGCTCTGCCAAAGTTTGCTGCCTCCAAGAGCTGTAGGTGATGCAAAAGTGCTTACCTACCCAGGTTGAGTCCCAAGTCCCAGGAGATCACCCAGAGCCCCGGGGAGCAAGGCTGCTGCTCCGCCATTTACCTGGCTGGCAAGATCTGTAACTGTGGTAGAGAAAGGCAGGCAGGCTGATCCCACCTAGCTGCCTGCCCTTGAGAAACGTAGGACTCTGTGCAAGTCAAAGAACATTCCTGCTTCTCCTAGCCTACGCTGGACGGGAGAGATTCACACAGAGCTTAGTGCACTCCCCGAATGCCGCTCTTTCTGTCCTTTGCCCCAGCTCCTCTGTACACTGTACTTTCAATTTCAGATTCCAAGTGCTCTTTCCCTCTAATAAGAGAAGTAGAAGTGTAGGATATTGATTTGGTCAGTGCTTGTCGAAGGTGAATTTACAACGTAGAAAGAATAATGAATGTGAAGTAGGGTTCATGTCTTAAAATAGAGGTTACTTTTTCTGAGGTGACTTTTAAGTGTAGTGTGTTCTGCAAAAATTGCACTTCTCTCGTTCTCAATTTGGAAAAAAACCCGTCTCTCAGATGAAGTATTGAAGAAAAGAAACAAGATTTGGGTTTTTTTGGGTGGGTTTTTTTGAACACTGAAAGTCATTAAAGTTGGCCTTGAGGCCTTACTGACACCAAATTCTAATGCTTCTCCTGTCTTTGATTTTCTTGGTAATCTTCTGGCCAGCTGACCTCTTAAACATGTAACCTCTGGAATATTTTGCTGCTCACCATCTGTATTTTTTTAAGTGTAAAAGTGTGAGAAAAATTGCCAAGAAACGAACAACAGAAACATGAAGCTGAGATTTTATTTAGGTTGCTAATCAGAAAGAGAGCCTTTAACGCTGTCAGGGAGATAGAAACATTAGCAAAGCGTAGCTTGAAGATACATGCATTTGAAGGAAACAATTAATATGACAGCATAACCGAACAAAAATCCATTAAAATCTTCAGAAGAGACTGTTGTTGATGCCAGTATAAGTTGATAGCCAAGGCCTGGAACTAATAAGCAAGTCTAGCAAGGCAGGGCTTCTAAATTACTGAGAAGGCAGAGGATGAACAGAGAGAAGAAAGTACTTCTAAATCCACTGATCTGCTTCAAAACCAATCTGCATACAAATGGTAGGAACTGAAAGTAGGAATGAAGGTGTTTGCTAAAGCGTTCTGAAATGGTGCAAGTGAGTTATGGCTAGGTCAGGTCACCACCTTTGGGAGGGAGAGGGGATGAGTCACTGATGAAAAGTCAGAGTGTTAGCAGACAGTCCCAACTTTTTTCGTTGAGTAAAATCTCACGGGTGGCTAAGGAGTTGGGAAAACTTGGAGAGAGCCGGAAGGTGTGAAATTTCAGGAAAAGTATAGTGCAGTGACGGAAGTAATTGTTCCTCACCTTGTTGAGCTCTGATTATCTTCCAAGAGGCAAGTAAGATGTACTGTCACCTATGTTGCTGTAGCTTGTTCAGCAGCTATAGGCAAAAAGAAAAAGGTACTGTTGGAAAAATATAAAGGTGCACAGAGAATGTCCGAAATGCTGCTAAATTAATTTCACTTCAGAAAGTTTTCAGCTTCACATTTCCTCTGACATTCTTCATCACTGGGTGTATTTCTTTTACTCCCAGTTTCTACCAAGTTGCATTCCCATTGCCTGCTAGGAAAGTCTCCCAGTCAAATCCCAACTATTGCCTTCCCTCTGAGTCTGTGGCTGGTTTGCTGTTTTTTTTTTTTTTCCTTCTTTTCCCTGCACCAGCGGAGTCCTGGGGGCCCCAGATACTATGACCAATAACGTTTATACAGATACGGTTCAGTGCTTCAGTTTTGCTCTGAAACAGCTGTCTGAGCCAAATGCATATTTTCACCATAGGTCCTGAAAGGAACCAGCCCTGGCCATATAATATGCATCCACTATGCAGCTTCTGTTTTAATTTTTTTATGCAGCACGAGGTAATAACCAGATCAATGTCCTCTGGTGAAGACCATATTCTACCCAAAGGACTGTCTTTCCCCTGATAATCCTGTGATGGAACTGTACTCTTCAAGTAAAAATGTTACTTTTTCCACTATGGGAAACTAACAAATCTGTCTCAAGACATCTGTTTAACTTGCTGATGGAGGTACTTGGTTTATTTATGTATTGGCTTTGCCTTATTGCAGTATCCAAGCACTTTTTTCAGCATTATTTAATCCCTAAAAGTGAGACAGGATGCTTTTATTAACTGTCTTTGTAATTGCTTAAACTTTGGAATGGGATAGAGAACTCTGAGACAACAATACAGGTTAAAAATTATCAAATTAAGATTTGTGTATATTACTTCTAACTGAATCTGCCTATTATGATGATGGGAGTTGGAGGAGATCTCGTTGGAACTGATAAGCAAGAGAAGTCATTTAGCAAGATGTCAGAAGCATTTTATCTTGTTATTGTTTAGGCAGCCTCTGCCTGTTGTGCAAATGCCCAGACCACCAGGCCACATGCAACACTGCATCCTGAAGTTTTTCCTGGGGTCTGAGTACATGTACAGGGAATATTTTTAGTGGAGGAGTATGCATATACAAGGAGGAGACAGAAACTGAGTACAAAAAAAGAACTGCAGAGCAGTACATAGAGGGGCCTGTGTAGCAGTTGAAAGCAAGCCAAAGAAATGCTTGGACTTGCTTCTTCCTTTAGAGAAAAAGTAACATGTGAGAGAGGTGGCCAGAGACAGTGAGCATGCAGGGTAGCATTTGGGGTAGAACATCTGATGGAAAGAGCCTTGGAAGTATAAGCAAACACCCCCTGTCTCTTCCTGATGGATCTGTGCAGAGCTGGGGGAAGACAGGACTTTGTGCACATTTATTGTAACTTAAGTGGGATTGCATCAAAGAGATGTCTGATGCCATTGCCAGTTTCACCTCCTAATGCAAACAATATGAAACTCCCCAGATATATGAATTATGTGCTTGGGTCAACCAGAGCAGTTTTTCAATTTGTATAATTCAAAATTAAATGCAAGTGGGGAAAGTACAGCTCACATAAGAGCTGTATACTTTCCTTAGCTGTTGGGGAATCTCAATGTAACTTGCTGTGTTTTGAATTCCATTCTCAAAAATCTACCAGTCTTCATGCTGCAAAACTAATATTCCTCTTTCCAGTTTTACATTCCCTAGCCTCTCCTTTTTTTGCTGATCAACCTACTAAATATGGTGGGCTTTTTTCTTATTTTTCTTTATGCTTCAGAGTTAATAATTCTTTAAAATAATAATTTATTTTTCCAACCATAAATACAACACAGCACAGAAAAAGCTAAGTCATAGAAAAAATATATATTGCAGCCGGAACTGATATTCGGTGTATTAATTAGATCCTTCCTCCAATCTTATGCAAACACGACTGAACCATAGAAGAAAGAACACTGCACTAGCTCAACTGCACATACATCAGTTACTTATCAAGGAGGGACTCAAAAACCTCCTCTTTTCAATTCTAGTCTCCAACAGTAAATACAAACCCAACAGAGAGCTTAGTATGGTTAGATAGCGCTATTTATTGCTAGTGCGCTCATGCAGGAGGAAACTGAACAAGCCTTTAAAATATTAACTGAAGCAACCCTAGACACCCCACTGTCCCAAAACAAGCATTTAACAAAACTGCTTGGGTAAAGGGATAAGGGAGAGAGATAGAGGAAGAATTATCTCCCAGTGTGGAGAGAATGAGAAACAAAAAAACATTCTACTGATTGAAAAGTAGGAGAGAAGCAGTGGAAGATAAAAATAAGTAAAAATAATTGCAGTCATTAAATAATGACAGAAGAGGTGTCAGGGCAGAGGAAAATCAGTTTGGAAATGCAAGGCTTGGTTACAAAGCAGTGGTGTAACGCGGTCAGTCTATGGAGGCTTGCTTACGGACAAGACTAAATCACGCTAAACGGATGTGTGTATTAGCACTCAACATGCAGTTGATGACTCTTCAGGGGAGGGCAGGAGCTGAGATCAGAAACTGTCACCTGGGCAATACCTGCTTGCCTAGCACCTGATTCAGGAGATAGCTGTTCTTACTTTTTAGCTTAATCTCTCAAGAAGGTAAAGCTTTGATAACTTTTTTTTTTTTTTTAATGGCTACTTACTGAATGGCTGTTGGTGGGACTCCCACAAAAACAAGTAAGTAAGAACACCCTCCCATGCCAGAGTTTAAAACTAATTACCCACATTTGGCAGAGAATTAGGGTTCTAGAGAGATTATTATCCCAAACAAAACATAACTGGGACCCAATATAGCAAAGATATTGTACTAATGGCCCTGTTGAGGGGAAAATTCNGCTTATACCCTATTACACCTATTGCACCTCATCGCACACCTGAACTTGACTGTGGTGGATGTCTCAGTGCCTACTTTGTGCATAAATCTGAGCCTCCAAACCAGGNTACTGAATGGCTGTTGGTGGGACTCCCACAAAAACAAGTAAGTAAGAACACCCTCCCATGCCAGAGTTTAAAACTAATTACCCACATTTGGCAGAGAATTAGGGTTCTAGAGAGATTATTATCCCAAACAAAACATAACTGGGACCCAATATAGCAAAGATATTGTACTAATGGCCCTGTTGAGGGGAAAATTCAGGAATAGCTCATCTAGATATCAGAGAATCAGTGTGAAGTAATAAACACAGAATGAGAGGTTATCCACAGAAAAACCTTTCCATGACAGTTATGGCCTATTAGATAACAGAGAAACCATTCTGGATTCCTTCATGTCTAATAAGCAAACTCAACCTTCCTACAGCACAATCGCAAAATCCAGTGGGTTGTGTCACGGTTTAATCCCAGTCGACAACTAAGCACCACACAGCCGCTCGCTCACCCTGTCCCCCCGGTAGGATGGGGGAGAGAATCAGGAAAAAAAAATCAAAAAAACCCCCCCAAACACCTGTGGGTTGAGATAAAGGCAGTTTAATAGCACAGCAGAGGAAGAGAAAATAATAATAATAATTATAAAAGAATATATAAAACAAGTGATGTGCAGTTGCTCACCACCCTCTGACCGATGCCCATCCCATCCCATCCCCAAGCAGCGATCGCTGCCCCCCCCGGCCAACTCCCCCCAGTTTCTATACCGAGTGTGACGCCGTATGGTATGGAATAGCCCTGTGGGCAGGTTGGGTCAGCTGTCCTGGCTGTGCCCCCTCCCAGCTTCTTGTGCCCCTGGCAGAGCATGGGAAGCTGAATAAAGTCCTTGACCAGTATAAACACTACTGAGCAACAACTAAAACGTCAGTGTGTTATCAGCATTGTTCTCATACTAATAGCTTATACCCTATTACACCTATTGCACCTCATCGCACACCTGAACTTGACTGTGGTGGATGTCTCAGTGCCTACTTTGTGCATAAATCTGAGCCTCCAAACCAGGTTTTCCTACACATGGGATCTCTGAAAATCTCTGATTAGTAAAGATTTAAAAAAACAAACAAACAAAAAAACAACAAAAAACAACAACAACAAAAAAAACCACCCTCAGGTCTTTCCCCCTGCAAAATACAGTTGTATAAGCTTCTGGTCAGGTTTCGCCTCTTAACGATGAGTCTTGAATTCTCCGAGATAGAAGAAATAAAGGACTTAACTCCCCTTCCTTAACACGCAGCCATGCAGTAAGGTGCTCTCCTGGGAAGTGAGAAATGTATAACTGTGGAGGAAAATTAATCCCAGTCTACTGTTTCCTACATACATCTTCTGAGAACTAAGTTACTTGGTAAATGAGGGCGTGTCAAGACTACTCCTTAGTGAAATGGGCTCTGCTCTCTGAAAGCAATGTTGTAGGTTTGCACTTTGAGGAGAGACTTCATGCTGGGAACCCAGGTAGAAGGACTATCCTCAGAACTACTGTAGGGCTGCTCTGGGTATTTTCCTGCGGAGTGCCAGATTGAGACTGCCCTTCTCAGTACAATATGTGATCTTGTTCCCATTCTTTGGTACCTGCTGGTTTTGTTGACTAGGAATGTGAAATAGGGTTTAGGTGCTAGGCATCCAAGTGTTTGGTGTGTTGTTTTGGTCACTCATGACACCTGTGGAGCACAGGCCGTATTCACTTCTCACGAGATACAAAAGGACAGCCACATTCTGTATATTGTTCGTTCTCCAGCAAGTCATAAACCATAAAGTAAACCATAAAGTAAAATGAGGCCAAACTAATAGATGTGCTTTAAGCAAATTCAGCTTATCATGATAAAACTTTTCTGTAGAGACACATAGAAAAAATAAACCAGAGTGTCATCCAAGGGATTAAAGAAGGGATTGACTCTATAACCCTTTGTTTATAAACTGCCCACTGTTCACATCAAAGTTGCTTGTAGCTGTAGAAGGATTTTCTATCACCACAGTTAGAGGGCCAGCAGACGATGATATAATCAAAGCATAAGGACCTGATCCCTAAAGTAAAATACATTTCGTTTGTGTAAGTGGGACCTAGGATCTGTCTTCATCATTAATGTTACGCAGATGGTGACACCCTAGGAAAGAAGACCCTTGAACCATATGTCTCCTAAGCTGTCTTTAAGCTCAGTAAAAGCCATCATTACTTACTCTGTGTGCCATACTTCTATATTATTGGCTGCCAAGTTCCATTATGGCTAATTGATTTACTATGTACAGATGTAGTGAACTTTTTCATGTCTTTGGAGCAGATGTTGTTGAACCAGAGGTCAGTTGTGGGACTTGGTGTATCAATCCGGTTTTTGTGTAGCAGTATAATAAATCAGCTCTGCTGAAGTTCTAGGCACCAGGAAATTGAATAAACTGTTTTTAATGTTGCAGAGAAAGGAAATCTCTGCCAGTTGTCCTGTTTGTTGTGTTTTTTTCCTTCAGGCAAACTGTGCATCAGGACAGATGTCCACCTTGAATTTTGGAGTTGCTCAGATGCCTTTGTAATGGAGAAAAAGGTAAATTGGAGTCTGTGGCATTGCCATCAGAAGCACTTCTCCATGGACCGATAACTCAGGAAATTCAGGCATGGTTTCAGGACACCTCTTGCGCTGGTTTCAGAGGCAGGATATCCTCAGTCTTGTTGGAGTCCCGATCTTGTGAGCAGAAAGAGAGTAGCTTTAGTGTAAGTGCTCTAGCAATGCTGATTCTAGACAGCCGAAGGAATGAAAGAGCAGTTGTAAGTCCATGGAGTGACTTGCTGCATTTTCAAGTAACAAGGAAAATGTTATCTGTTCCACTTGTTAATGAGAGTGTTAATGAAAATCATTTATCAAATAGTCTTCAGACTTTCTGAACTAGGAGCATGCCTCTGGTGTTAATATTCTGAGAGGATCTTGAAACTTAACTTGTCATAAATATCAAAGGATGAAGCTCTAATAAGACTTTAAAGAGTTAGGAGAAGATGATAAACTGAGCATGAATTGGCAGTTTCAGAAACGGGAAAATGTAAAGCTCTGAGTTATATTTGCTAGTCACTTGTGCTGACCATCTCATTTCCGTTCTGGTACTTGCAGAAGTCAGTTGGTCCCTTTTCTACATGAGCCAACATTAAAAGCTTGTCAACATCGAATGAATTAAAGTTGGTTGTTTTATAAACCATATGGTCTAGTTAAATCAGAAAATAAAGGCTTGATGAGGAAATCGCTTGGTGAGGGTCTGTACAGGAAGTTATGTGTTAACTATTATACAGGAAATCAGACTAGATAATCAAAATGGTCCTTCTGGCCTCAAAATATACAAATCTGTCCAATGAACTGTTTTTTTGCCCATGTTTGATGAGGTAACTGGTGGTTCCTTTGAACTCCCTCAAACTGAGAATAGACCTTAGTTGTGTTTTAAATCAAATGGGAATAGCTCTTTTATGTATCAAAGTACAATGATAAAACCAATTTTCTGCATTTTAGAGCAAGTAAACACTTATCTATTTAATTCAAAGGCAGGGTTCTCTAAATTTTGCAAGGCAATATTTACAATAATTTTCTCACTTCTTCAAGTGGAATATAATGCTGTTAAATATGACATAAAACTCACTCTTTCTCTTTGTGTGTGTGTAGTCATATAGATCAAACAGGATTTAAGGATAAACAAGACTAAATTTTTTAAAAAGACTATGGCATTTCCAGATAAATGCTAGAGTGAGTACTTAAATATACCCATTTATGACATTTTTGTTCACTACCACCAGGCTACTGGTCCAAGATCACAGTCATTATAAACAAGATCACAAGACTTCGGTTACCATTAGATTCATTTGTTTTCCTTCTGGGACAGTATCCAGTTAGACTTAAATAAAGTTATTCAGGAATTGGCCTGCTTTCTGTATACATATGGATTAAATGGAAGCTGGAGTGCTACATTTGTGATCTTGCAAAGGTAGCTTAACATTGCTGACCAGAAGAAGGAAAAAAATCAGAAGACAGTAAAGGTAATGCATTTCTTAAATATTTAGTTGAACGGTTATCTAAAACAAGATTCTCAGGACGTATAAACGACATTTGAAGCATACTTGATCTTAGTTACTTTATTGTTGTGGATACTAACTCTGAAGCAAAGTATTGTCCTTCTTTCAAAAGCAATGTCTTTTTTTGGAAAATGTAATTCTGCATTTAATTTCAAGGTATGCATATTAGCTCTGTTGAAGGCTTTGAACAGAACCTTGAACACTGGATATGTAATTAACTTTTTCTTTGTAATTTGTCCTAAAAAAATCTATAGATTTCAGTAAACTTAGCTAAGAGCTAAAGCATAAGCCAGCTGAGAAATACTGCTACTGTAGAATTGAGGAGCTCACTGGTCAGCCTAACCTTTTCTGGGTGAATGTGGACTATCTGCAAAAGAGTATGGATGACACAAAAATTATTAAATCCACATTCCTTTTATCTTGCTCTTTCCATTTGGAATTTGAGCTTTAAGAGCCATGAAAATGCTTTCTAATGAGATTTTGAAATTCTTGGAGCAGTACCACAGGGAGCTTTTTTGTCTGTGAATTTGCTGGGATATAACTCTTTCTTGGTTTCAAATAATTCTTTAGAAACATTAAGGATCTTAATTTCAGTTCAAGAAATAATATTCTCAAATCTGACAGTAAAGTTGAACATTAGTTTTATCTGACTGTTCTAGCACGTGGTTGCAAGGTAAAAAGTTTTTGCAACAATCAAAATGTAATACCAGGTAATTAGGACTTTGATCAGACTGAATTCTGTTTAATATCAACCATGAGTTTCATGCTCAAAGGTGTAGTGTGCCGATGTTAAGTTAAACAGTATTGTTGCCACTGAAGTTGGTATTGACAGTAACCTTTCTGTCTCTGTTGTGTGTCAAATTCAATATTTGTCATTACTTGTAAAATATTTACAAACGTAACCATCTGAAATACTACCAGTTCAAGGGATTTAGAATCTGTGTTCAGCTCTTTGCTAAATTTAGCACGTGTGCCTTGGTATTAGACCTCCTGCAGTGCTTCCAGAATTGCCGTGCTTTCTTTGAGTTTGTGGCTATGCCTACCTGTTGTCCTTGTTCTCGTTCTTGCTGTTATTCAGGAGTGATTGCTGGACTATCCGTGATGCCCCTCTGAGGGAGGAATACCTAATGATAGTAAATATGACCAAACCTGGGGCAGACAGTGTGTACGCTGCTGCTGCAGGTCTCTGGTTGCAGGGTGATCGGGATTTGGGGGAAGCCCAAGGAGGCTGGAAGGTAGCTGAGAGTGGCTGGGGCACCTCGCTCACCAAATGTTTCACTAAACCTCTGGACACCTTAAAGTTTATTTTCTTGCTACAGCTGAAAACCTGGTGCTATAGCTGGATAAATTATGGGGAAAGGATTAATATGTATTCTCACAAACTGAGAATTTCCTTACTTTGCCATGCTAATTCCATTTTTTTTCTTTTTTTTTCTTTTCTTTTTTTTTCTTTTGTTTTTCCTGAAGTGAACCTATGGAGTAAAATAATCCACCTCGGGGGTGGTTTAGGTTACCAGCCTAGAGCCTAAAGCTGTTTAAAGGAAAACATAAATTGGCAGTTTAGGAATATGCTTCTTCCCAAAGCCAAAAGGCTTAAACTGTTTCCAGCAGCAGTAAACAACAACAGGGCGTAACGCCTTGCTGCGTGAGTAGTCAGGTTAGCACTGTCATCCTGCATGGTTGTAATTTCATCCATCCCCCCCCCAGCCCTGGCTTTTATGCCATGCTGATACCCAAGGGGGGTTGTTACAATCACAGATACCATAACAGAGGGAGAGTTTTATGGAAATATGTATTTTTGCTATTGCTTTGACACAGCGAGGAGCTCTGAGCTCTCAATCAGGATGACAGTATTTAGGTGTACGTATGTGTACATTTTCAGGGCAGGTACTTACGTGTTTAGTGGCCAAGAAAAGTCTGATGGTGACAAAGATTATTCAAGTGCAACGCCAGCATATATTGTTACCTTTTGGGTCTGCATGGTTAGCCAATGGTGAGGAGTCATTTGGGTGATCAGAAGAATCCACTATTTGCTTATGACAGAACCCTTCAATTACATCAAATAAAAAGGTTTTATTTTCTTGCAAGTCAGAGCAAGAGCAGATTATTTTTGCCTGCATCTCCCGCTAGACATTTCTCTTCTCAAATCTCTCTACTTGAGGTTTCCCCAGAGGTTGTTTCCACAGTCCTACAGACCTGCCTGGTGCTTCTGTGGGGCTAACCTGTCCCTTTCTTGGTTTTGGCCATATTCAAGGTTGGTTGGTTTGTTTGTTTGTTTTTCCTGAATTTTGCACAGAATCCTTTCTGAAACTGTGCTCGGTGAGTATTCGTCTATTCACACACAGCTTTTTTGGGAGTGAAGGCAGTAGCTGTTTCACTTTCTGCCCAGGCACGCCATGTTTTCTTGAAGTTGTCTTCAGTGAGCATTGCCTCCCCAGTGTTTCCACAGCTGGTGGTGGTGACCAGATTTGTAGTGACCAGGAATTGAAGCTGAGGCAAGTCTGGCCATTCGATGTGTGTTTGCAGTAAGGTCGTGTACGGTCTCCTGTCCTTCCCTGTGCATGTCCCTGACTCCCAGGTAGCTCGCGGGCGGCACTCCACCAAGCTGTCAGACATGTTTGCAGATGCGCATCCTGCAGGACAGTCTCTGCCTAATCCTCCAAGGCTTTTAATTAATTGCACCTTTTTGTAATGAGATTTACCTGCGCTGCTGTATTGGGCCGTGGGTGCCAGGAGCCCTCAGCCCAGCTGACAGTGCCTCAGGGAAAATGTATTTAAGAAAGGACAAAAAATGCCAGACAGGGAGAGGAGGAGAAAGGAAAAAAGAGTAAGAAACAGCTGAGGGAACCCTGAGAGCCATGAAGAAGGAGGGGAGGAGGAGGAGGTGCTCCAGGCACCTGAGCAGATAGTCCCCTCCAGCCCCTGTCTTCTGGAGATTTTTACTCACGGAAATTCAATTAAGAAATAAATTATGAAGGGATTTACACAGAACAAATTTAGTGATGGTATTCATACAATGTATGCTTGTGGAATTTTATACTTACGAATTTTAAATAGGCCACACTACACAAGTCCTTCATGCTTTAGTAAGTGTGTATCTTTAGAGATGAAAGGAAGAGTTATGTATTGAAGCATAAGTACTGTGAAATTTTCAGACTGATAAATAATGGGAATATGAACTATTTTGCTTACCACTCTTACAAAACTTGTCTTCCAATGTAAAATCATGACAGATTTTTAAAACTCCTTCCCAATTTTCATCTGGCTCCTTTCTCGTATTAGTTAATGACACAGTTTATTTAGATAATAAAAGGCAAGCTCGCTCCCATCAGATAAATAAACAAGGTGGGTAAGAAAAATACTCTTCTGTGATTCTGGTATTTGCATTACTTATTCTGCTGATTTTGACAGTGAACAGACAAGAGAGCATTTGCTAATAGGTAATGGACACTCACTGTCCATCCACAGCTCCTTCAGGAGGTGTCGGATTCGCACATCCTCAGACCAAATGAAGTTCTCCCCGAAAGGCGGCTTTCCCAGGTCTCTAAAGTAGCACCTGCATTTATGAAAAAGGAAATGGTGTTTTGGAATTTCATGCACAGATTTGATGTACTCACAACCTCTTTGCCATAGACAGATAGGTACTGTCAACTTCTCTTTGGGTTGCCTCTCAAAATTTTCTAAGTAGTGCAATCAAGGGCAATTACCGCATCATTTGCTTGTGTTTATAACATATTAGAGTTTTCTGGGCTTAAGCACTGCAATCCATCCTGATTGCTACCAAGTAATCCTTTGCAGACTTGTAAATCAAAACTGTGGCTGATTTTCAGCAGCATGATTGTCATGTTTCTGAAACTTTGCTAATTAAAACTTTATGAGCATGCAATTAAAAAGCAGAGAACAGTTTCCCTGTGTTGCAAATGAAAATAAGCCGTAGTAGTCTCGGCAAAATTGAGCCTCCTATATATTTGCTTTTCTTAAAAAATAAACGACATTTGGTGGTTTCAGGCTTTCCAAACCATTTACCGCATTTGTCTTCGAAACTCTCTCTTCTGGTTGACTTAACAGCATGAACTTAACCAGTCAGACTGCTTAGTTGGACCTTCTAACTATGCTGCAACTGTGCCTCAGGTGCAACCTTTGTCACCGATTTTGTGTGCTTAGTGAAAATAAGTCTTTTAAATAGAAAACAGTGTTCTGAAGCATAACATACTGTTTAAAAAAGGTTCCTGGGATCCAAAACACAAGCAAATGTTACTCAGGTCTGTAAAGCCAAGGTTGCTGGAAATCTACAATGAAATTCAGTTAAGAACAACTAAAGATAAAGGGAACATAATTAATAAGATCTGTTAACTTTCAAGTTCGCTCTGCTGGGTTTCTGTAAACAGTATGAAAAAAAATGTAAGGGTTCCTATCGAAGTTATTAGGCTGAGCTAGTGTTTTGGGTCACTTGATAAACCCTACAAATCATGGCTTCTCTGGTTTAAATTTCACATCGAGTCATCTGTAGAATGCCAACACTTACTAATTTTTAGTGATGACAAATAATTAAATTCACTTTAATTTTGGACTGCCATTTAGAAGATGCACAAAACTCCAAATGAAAAACTAATTCACTTTGAAGTGCTCCATCCAGTCTCAATAAAGTCATCAACATAATGCATTAAAAAATGCACATGTGTTATGCAGAATAGTTCCTCTTTTACTGCATTTTCTACTTGAGCAATCAGATTTCTGAATGTAGAATTTGGAATCAGAAGAAAACAAGAAGACACGTTGAAGAGGTATGGTTGTCTGGAATGTGCAGGATATATAACAATCTTGTATGTGATGTGATCATTTCCTTTGTTTGCAGCCGGTGAAATGCAGATGAGGGGTAATAATTCTTTAATTGTAAGATCTAATGATCACTACTTTTTTTTTTTTTTTTTTTTCCTTCTCCAACCCACCACCATATAATATACTAGCTTTGACTTAGACATACATCTTAATTTTAGATGTCTGTAGCTTGGTGGCATGAATCTTGTATCTACCCATTGCACTAGTCTTATCACTCTGTACTTTCTGTTTGTTCTTTGCCTTACTGTCAAACAACTTGCAATTTTCTTTATTTCCTCAGTAATTTTCAGGAAAGTCTAACTAGCATAAATGCTCAGGGGCTACATAAATGCTATATAAATACTGAAGGACTATAGGGTGTGGCTTAGAAAGAAAGCATGATTCCATGGATGGGTCACTGAACTGAGGCTTTCTTCTCAGTGTTACTATTGGCTTTTTGGACTCTTCTCCTCATCTTGCCTGACCTCTAGTTTCTCGGTCACCTCTTATCAGTCGAACTGGCAACTGTTTTGAGATTCTAATTGTCAGTATTTCCTCTTGTGACAGGTGTTGAACAAAGAGAACAGCTTGTGACTTAAGCCTCGTATCGAAGCCTTGTTTAATTCTTACCATAACGGGAACCCCTGTGCATAGTGGAACCCCTATTCCTGTAATAAAACAGAGTAAAATGAAGTTAATTTTTCATGACTTTTCCAGCTGAATAATGAGGTTGGTGTAATGCAGGAAATACATATACAGAAAAATATACATTTGTTCACAAACAAATGGAAAGCAATCAGAGCAGAAGGCATACTTTGACATCTGTTGACATGCAAATTAAAGATATCATTGCATAGAAGGGATAGTGCCAGAATGTCAAGTGGCAATTTCCCAGTATATGGAATGGGATAGGCGTACTAATTTTTCTGTTCAGTGAGAATCAACCAGTATGGATCTAAGTAGGTAGTAGTTCTTTGGGAAATGTATGTACATTACTAAAAAGTGCGTTGTTCTAGGCATGCCCTTTGGAAGGTATTAGAATGCAAGCTTAATTTCCTACTTTCTCTGTGCTTGACTTTGCATATTTAACATCTATATAATGCACTTTTAATTGGAATTTCAGAGTTTTATAAAATGTTACAAACTAGGGAGGGAAGAAGGGGTAAAGAAAACACCATGCACATCCTACATAGGTCACTGGCAGGTTTTAAACTTTAGGTTACGGTGTTACCTTGAACACCACAGCAATAAAATGCTAACCGATGAGTGTTTTTCTTTAAGTGTACCTGCCACTAGAGGGGAATGGAAGCACATGTTTTGCCCCTGGGTTTCACAGCTATTTGCTCAATAGAAAGTGATGTGATTGCACAGTATTGGGTCTTGGAAGAGCCGGTTCTCTCGCAATTCTGTTCCTTCTCTTTCCAGTCTGTGTATTCTCCCAACTTCTGCCCCTGCATCTGTCCCAGCATGTTTCTTCCATTCTGCTATTGTTCCTTCTCCAAATAATCCTCTTGTCACCTGTGATATCCTTCCTTTTGTGTCAACTCTTCTTTCCTTCCATTTCTGTCATTCTGTCCCCAATGTCTGCCTCTGCTCTCCTCCTGGCCTTGTGCTCCCAAAGACATTCTGTTCCGCATTACTTTCCTTTTCCGTCCCTTCCCTTGCATTGAAAGCAGGCCTCTTTCTTCTGCATTTCTTGCAAATTCTTGGAAATGAGACCACAGAGATTTTTTTTTCCTCTGATTTTCATTCTGATACTTGCTACTATAAGATCCTCTGGCAAGCTGGAAAAGCATCAGTGGAGAAAGATGTTGTGAGTCCCTGCAGTCCTGGAGTGGGAAAGGTGCAATCCGGCTGATACGAGCTGTGTGGGGCTAGAGCATGCTCAGTGCAGAGACCATCTCTGGAGAATTGAATTACCAAACTCTTTCATGTCTCTACTGAGTGACAGAAATTATCTGGATATATGTAACTGTGTTGAAGTTGAGCAGGTTTTGAATGGTATGGGGAAAAATTTACTTCTGATCTAAGAGGAATGTTGGAGAGGTCCTAGAGCTTCTTAATGAAACAGTAATGACAATGTAATTAACCTGGCTGAAATAAGTCTTCTGAAGGGGTCTGTTCACACCACTTAAACTTAGGCACCTAATTTAAGGATTGCTGCAGGTTTTTTGTAGTCAGTGATAAAAAATAGATTCTCAGATGATGTTTTAGATTATCTAAGGTAGATTTCTACTGAGGATAGTCTCTGGAATAGTATGTCTTTTGGTGTTCACTGTATATGGAGTGAGCAGCCTTCTCATACAGGAACTTAAATTAGAGGTCTAAAGTGGAGAGAGGTATGAAAAAAGCCTAACTTTGTTCAGGGTAATAGATGTATCATTTAAAAAAAAATAATTAATGAACTGTGTCCTGTATTTCACCATGAGGCAGATAAATGTCCAAAAACTTCAGCCCAGTGACTTATGTTTGCTAAACTGATAGGAAAAACCTGAATTTATGTAGTCCTGTAAATAAGAGTTAGCATTTTCACAACCTAATATATGCTGTTCACTGTCTGTGGGAAAGATGTTGCTGGATAATTAATGAAGACAAGTAAGGTAGAAAACGCATTTGTTAAAGTTTCCTTTGAATTGTTAAGTTCAACATTTGTTAAGACAGAAGTGTTGTTAAAAAGGAAGCTTCAGGATCAGCAGTTATTAATCACCTAATCCAGGAATTGTGCCACTATTTACAAGTATTAAAATCAGTTTTCAGGACACACCGGTCAGGTTGAGATTGCAGTCTGGTCAAATTGTACAAATTTAGAAAATGAAACAAGCTTTTTGTTGTATGTGTGTGTTTAATGAGCAGTAAATTAGTGAGAGCGAGCTGTGAGTTACACTGAGCGTATGCCAGAAAGCCCAGGGAAATCAATATCACAATCCATCCATTCATTTCATCCATAGAATTTGCTCACAATGATGCAGGAGGGACGAGGAGTGAAAGGCTTTTATAACGACTGTCTGTAAAAAGATTTAATTATTACCTCTATCATATATCAACAGACCCATATTTTTCATAAAGTTTCTTGACCAGAGTGATTGACCTGAAACCACTTGATCCCAATTAAGAGTGGCGAGAAGGAAATGAGTAATATTTTTCTGTGGCTGACATGGTCTACTTTGTTTTATCGTGAAAATAGGCTGTTCCAGAAAAAAAAAAAAAAA
>VZTL01039565.1:56948-70879 GCA_013400535.1 Scopus umbretta
AAAAAAAAAGCAATGCTCCAAATAAACCTTAGCTGTTCTCACATCATATCTATAAAATAGCTGGTTAAGAGTGGTTAATCCCAGTTTGAACCTGAATCAGAGAAGTTATATGATAAAAGAACATGTTTTATAGCTGCTAAGACCTTTCTGAAGTCATTTCTCCAAAGAATAAAATGTTGGGTTGTATAGCTACATTAAACTTGAGAAGAATTAATTTTTACCAAGATCCCAAGTGAAATGAATGAAAAGGGAATAAAAATACTTTTCTGGAATTACAGTCCTGCAAAACATTGCTTAGAGGTTAAAATGAAAAATATTCTGAATGCCTGAATTGTGTAAATAATTTGAAAAATAAAAAGATAACAAGTGCCTTAAGTTAATCAGAGTCATCTTTCAAAAGTGGTCTCTAAAGCAAGACAGACATGCTTAGTTTTTATGTGATCATTTGCTCCTTAACAGGTTAAAATGTAAAGATGGATGAATTCTGCATACTTATGGATATAAACAGTTGGGTAGCAGGCATTCATTAGAAATTACCGTCTGTTCTGTCCCACTCCTGCATATTTGCAGTGCTGACATAAGAACAGGATTTTGTAACCTCACACTAGTGAGAAAGGCGTCAGGTATAAAAGAAAGTTTAAAACATTTTATATATGCCTTAATGGATGGCCAATCATTAAAGCAAACGAAGTAGTGCGACAGGTTCAACAGTTATATGTACTTGTATCTCCAAAAAAAAATCAGTTTTGCCTACCCTCAGAGGTCTGTAATGCTTTTAGGTGTCAAAACTTTCTAGGAAAGCCCCAACAGTGTCTCTGTTCCTGTTACTAGATATGCACACAGCCACCTAAGTGGAAGGCAGCCGCCTCGAATTGCTGCCTAAGTTGTGCAGGGCTCTCAGTGTACAGCTTTGGTACTTCCCACACCTCACCTTCAGGATTTCATCGGGCAGGCATACACAGAGCATGACTAAATTTCGCACAAAGACAGTTTGTATTTTGGCGTTTTGGAACAGTCACGTGGAAGGAGGAGACCCACGTTACAGTTCCCGGCTGAAATCTGGTATCTCCCTTTCTAGGAGGGTGCTAGAACCGTTAGGTTATACGTGTTCTAAGATCGCACTCGATTAGATTCCTCTACCTTAAAAAAATGAGCGTGCAGTGAACAGCAGTGTGAATTTACAGTGCCCTTGCTACTCCCTGCTAGCTCCCCGCATGGGAAGTAATTTACACATTTCCATTTCAGTAAAGGCGCCTTTTACGAAGGCTGAGCTGCGTGCTCAGCCTTTGCACACGCAGCCTTTGCTGGCATCTGGCCTTGAGCTGTAACTTACTGACCAGCTTTGGGCTAGAGGAAAGCCCGCTAACACTGGTGCACTTGTGATTCCTCTGTCCTTCAGGTTAGACGGGAGTAGACGAAAAAATTGCAAACCTAGAGAAACATAGGTGTGGAAGTTGGTAATTAAGAGGAAGAGAGGTAATAGCTTGTAAAGCTGCCTTTTTGGTCTAAGTGGTCACCCGTGCTTTAAGCTAACCATTCTGACTTTACACAGAAAAGGACTAAGCGTTTGCTGAGAGACGTTTTCAAAAGCCAGTACTGTACAGTGGAGTGTGTGAGCTCTTCTACATACTTTCATTACGCAGTCAAGTAGGATAATTTAAGCATATTGAAATATAACGTTTGAATATTGTGGAATGATTTTATTTTCCCTGAGTGAAACTGGAAAAATCAACATTTTCCCATGATATGGCCAAAATGGTGATTTCAATCGGGGGGGAAAAAAAAAAAAATCCTGTCCAATCATGTTGGGCAAAATCTAGGGCTCAGTAATTTTGCAAGTCATTCATTTATTTATGAATGTAAGTATAAAAGCCATCTCTTAAGCATTCAGTCTTCTAATACATTTTGGCTTTAAAGAGCTATATGCTACTGTGAGAAATTCAAATGTTTTAATTATCCTTTTCTGGCTAATCGTACTTTCAGTGAGGGTTCTAGGAATTTTGGCATCTTTTAGAGCAGGTAGGTGGCAATCCACTTTTCTTTTTACAATGCTGTTACACACTCTCACACAGATAAAATCAGCATTCTGCAATTATAATTAAGATATAGATTATAACTGTATTATGGTGCGCAGTTTTGAGACCATTACCGTACGGTCATTTAAATTTTGCTCAGATAGTTCACTCGCCTATTATTCGGCCAGTCACATTTTTACTGTCTCTTGCCTTCCTTCTCTTTCTTTTCTCATATGTTCATGTATTTCTTATAGATGCATCTAAAGAATAATGGTCTGCAATGGATGGATAGTGTCCTCCCATCTCAGTTGTAGCTCAACATAATTCAAAGAATTAGCATTTAAGTGTGCAATACTTAATGCAGAAACTAGGAACAGCTTCCCATTTTACGAGGGTCTGAAAACACTGTCTATACTATGATACAGCAGAAAACCCTGATCACCTCTGCTGTGCATTCAACAATGCTAAGGGGCCCACGGTCTGCTTAAAAGTAATTTTTATGATAGAGTGGATATATGCTCATTTTCTCATCTGCTTTTCATATATTCACGCTCATAGTGGAGGTAACCATGGAGAAGTCAGAAATCTGTCTCTTTGAGCTTATATTGCGGGGTGATTGTAGCTCGACATGCACTTTGCTTGATGGTAGATGCTTTTCTCTGATGACTGAGCAGGGGGCTGTGATGAAATGCTGAGATACCTCCATAGGAGATGATTATCGGGAGTGGCTACAGGCACGGGAGCTGATGTGACTGACCCCGGTGGCATATCCCACTAAGCGCTGTGAACTGTTGAGAGACAGCAGTGACTGTCCTATGACTGGGAAAGCACCAGCTCAGAAGGTGGGTAATATTCAGGGTTGTATTTGGTGGGTCAGACTGGAAAGACGGTAGAGTTCCCTTAGTGCTTGGGGACAAAGATAAATAGTGGGTAGCAGTCAGTTAGACCTTGTGCTCAAGGCCAGCCCTTGGAAAGAATCCAGAAATGAGCTGGTGGCCTGTGAGGTTTGGCAGAAGGAGTCATGTGACCATCTACGCGTAAAGGGACCCTACTAAGGAGTTGTCCTCATCTGCTTGAATTGGACTGAAGGATTTGGATATCTCCCAGATGGGTTACAGAGGAGGGGAAAGGAGTCCTGTATCTGTTTTGCCTCACAGTCCCTGGAAAATACATGGTTAAGTAAGCACTGTGGTCTTCTGTTCAAATTCAACTATTTCAGTACCCATGTCATCCCTTCTTCTATTGTCAGAATCAATGTGGGATGTGATGATTTAGGAAATGGCAGCAAATACTGTGGTTAAAATGTTTCTAGACTTCAGTATAGGCTCTGCAACAGATCATAAATGTCATGAGCACGTATCAAGTATTCTAAAATAGCAGATTATTTTAAGAAATAATATCAGATCATGTATTCGGAGATCAGCACTTGCCCAGAAGAAAAAAAACACACTTATGGCTGACCCTCTAAAATTCTCATATATGAATGTCATATGAATAATGTTCTTTGCATGGATAATCTCAAGAATGACTCCTCCATTGTAATTTGCTGCCACACAGTAATGCCAAAATTTATTGTTTAAACCGGGCTATTTTCGCAGTGAAGCTGAGTTAGTCCCTAGCTCTGTATCACCGCATCTGGCTCCTGACATCTCTGCGCCTTGACATGCCCCAGAACTGGAGCTCTCCAGGGACCCTGAGCAATACGCCTTCCCCGAGGGGTGGGAGGCTGGGGAGGAGGCGCAGGGCCCAGCAGGGTCGCTGCCCCGCACAAGCTCCATCATCACCTCGGCACGGGTGGGCAGGGGAAAGCTCACCTCAGCTGCAATAGGCACCGCGTAACACGCTGTCGGCATTGAGGGCGGCAGGAGCTGGGAAGCACTCGGCATCTAGCAGGGCGGGCGTGTCCATCACCTTGAGGTAATGGAGTATATAACCCTCCCCTCCTCTCTGGAAGTTTGACCTCAGATTTTTTAGAAGTGGGGAGCGTGCGGACAGGAAGACGAATGAGCGCGGAAAGTCCGAGCAGACTGGTAGCACTGCCCCCGTGCTCCGTGCGACCGGTCTCCTCCTCGCGCGGCGGTGTTGCACCCGCGGTTCCCCTTAGTGGGAATTCTGCAAATCCAGTGAACGTGGCCAACAAAGACAAATTAAGGGAGAGGAGAATTTTGCCCACAGCTATGGAAGAAGAGCATTACGTCTTGTTGTTTTAGCTCTGTGGGACGCCACAGTGGTACATACGGCATGTTAATGTTAGGGTGTTTTATTGTATCTCTCTCTCATGCTGTGTTCATTTGTAGGGACAACATGACTTCCATAATATTTATTTTAGGGTCATTTTATTACTTTAATAATGCAGATTTAGATTGTAATTAAAGCCTGTATGATTTGATTTAATAGCTTGCAGCTTGGTTCAGCATATGTTTTGATATTATAAAACTGCTTCAATAGACAATGAATTCATTTGTCCCTTTTACTTATTAAACTGCATGTGTACTTCATCAGGTTTATTCTTTGTGAATTTTATGAGTGTGAAATTAAATAATAAAGTCACATACAGACACATGCCAAATTTGGGACTGATTGATTATGGCTGGCCTTGAGAATGAAAGAACTGAGAAAACAAGTAATAACATTTTGCATATTTAACCACATCTTAGGAATTATTCCACTCCTGAGTCATATGGCATTGTTAAAACAGATTGCTGACCAGAATAACTTTATATGGTATTATGGATTCCATGCGTTTTTTCTTAATAGTCCTATAGATGAAGTTCTTCCCTTTAAAACAGCACCTTCCAATTAAATTTGGTTATTCCTTTTTTTTCATTGTTTTGTAAGTGGCATTCTCTGTCGTCTGGCATAATCCTTACTGTCCTTTATCACACATTATACAAAGGAACAGTTTTGCTTCCCTTTCATTAATTTCCAGTATTTTCTGACAATGAGCTTATGTTGTCCACATCATCTGCTACAAAGATTATTTTCACTTCCAGTTCCTTTAAACTGTTTCTCTTGTAACAGGACCCAGACCCATGAGGTGTTGAACATTTCTGATGAGGAATCAGGTACTTTCAACATTATGTGACTGCAAAGTGTACTCCTAAGCAGCTGAAACAATATTTGGTGAGGATTTCATAGACCTTATTGTGACACCTACATATCATATACCAAGCCAAAGCCCCCTTAATCAATTTTGTTTTTCATCTATATATTATAGTGAAGAGAACTGGAAAGGCATTGAACTAACGGGTTTTTCATTTCCTCTCTCCCTCTCAATCCTTCTTTCCCATGTTGTGGAGTTTTTTTGTTTGGTTGGGTGTTTGTTTTTTTGGTTTTGTTTTTTTGGGTTTTTTTTGGGTTTTTTTAAACCTTAGAGAAAGAATGAGGGAATCCTGTATTGTTCCTATTTTGTTTTAGAAGTGATCATTCTAGCACACTTTTTTTGTATTTCAACATGAACATCATCATTGGTAGCCACCAACTACTTTTATTTCTCTGGAACATCTTACATATCAAAATGTCTCATGAGATAATGAGGTAATAACCGTCATCTCCAAAACTGAGAGTGTAGATATTTGGAACCTGTAGCCGCTTATTGGTTGAAAATCCTAGATCAAATTGTCTTGAATTTTGGGACTGGTAAAATTAGAATCCAAGTTTGAGTCTTAAACAGTCAGTGCTTTTTATCTGTCGCCTATGCTGCCCCACAAATTTCTCTTATATGAAACTATGTACTAAGAAAGTAAAAGACTTTTTATGGCATTTTGTTTTCATGTCATGGTAGACAAATGTATTAAATGCATTTGAACTGGCTTACAAAAAAAAAAATATGATTAACATCCAATTTAAACCTTCAAATATTTCACTGCATTCTTCTGAGAATAATCAGGTTATTGCCATAAAAACACACACAATTCTTCAAGTTATACTCAAAAGCTTATGCTTAAATATACTGTCCTTATTTGCCAACACATGCATGTGCTGTTCTAACAAGACGTACCAGCTCTGAAGCACCTTAAACAAGGTTTAAAGTTAATACGTTTAATACTTTCCTGAGTCAGGATCTAAACTTGTTACTGCTTGGAGAATATTCAGTGCTATTCATCTGTGTAACTAATTTAAATAGCTTAAGAGTTGGAGGGAAAAATAAACCCACCAAATCCAGAGGTTCATGTGGTATAACCAATTAGAAAAAATAGTGAGGACGTGAAGTGTTTCGTGGTTGGTGATCGTGAATTTGGAGCCTACCACAGAGGTCTGGCAATAGAAGTCTTCACTGGAGGAACTTCTGTGCTCCCTGGGAAGTGCGAGATTCAGTACTATCATTGCTATGGTAAAAATTAACTGTTCTCCTCTATTTATTTTTAAGATGAATCAGAAACAGGTTATGACAAATATTTTATGACGTGGTTGCATGTGATAAGAAGTGACTGGATTCAGTAGCCCCAGAGACCTTTCCGATTTCTGTATTTCCAAGGAGGAAATATGTTGCAGGGCCAACTATCCTGCCTCCTCAAGGGGCTCTTCACTTTATTAGGTTTGACTTGAAAAAAAGAAGTAAAAAGGAGCCTTTACTTGTTTTGTCACTGGATTTGTTGAAGTCTGGGAAGATGGTGGGGTTAAATCACTAATGATCTCATAGGTGCCACCCAGTTTGGAAGGTAAACGGCTACTGTTGGGGCATTCAGTTTTGAGGAAATGGCTTATTTCTAAAGCAGTCTTTTCCAAAATCCAAGTTGGAGCCTGGGTTTCTGGTTTGGACACTTCTCAGATCTTTGTCACTTGTAGCTGTTTCACTATATAGAGGTGTCATAGCAATATAACATAAACCCGTGGGGGTAGGTTTTCTTTTTTTTCTTTTTTTTCTCTTCCCCCCCCCGCCCCGAATCAAGAGTGAGGAACCGGTTTGAGCCACTGTCTATGAGTTAGAATGGTTACTGTGCTAATGAAAACTTGGAACGCCATTGCAAACTGGAGTGCTNCCCCCCCCGCCCCGAATCAAGAGTGAGGAACCGGTTTGAGCCACTGTCTATGAGTTAGAATGGTTACTGTGCTAATGAAAACTTGGAACGCCATTGCAAACTGGAGTGCTTGGCAGAAGCAGGAATTTCTTTGTGCTGTTTATGAGGCATGTAAAAAGGTCAGTGTTACTTTATAGATTTTTAGACTTAGCAGTGTTTTCTTTTTTTATGATTTAGTTTTTCTTGTTTTCTAACAGGCATGATTTTTTGTTCTAGATATGGAATGTAGCTTTTCTGATTGGTTGGTGTGTTGTTGGAAAATACCTTGTGTTTCTAAATTCCAGACACATTTTGACCGTATTATTAAGAAAACATTGCTCCTGGAATAATAAATGGTAGGGTTATTTTAAGCAGTTCTCTTACATTTTCTAAATCTGCAAAAGAAAGAACAATAAAAGAATGATCAAGGCTGGGTTTCTTTTGTTTTAACAGGCAGGTCATCTGCTGGACTTTTGGCAAAACTCCATTCATTGTAATGGACCTACATGAATTTCCAGAAGTTGCAGATTTGGACAATAACTTCTTGAATGTTTCAGAATCCTTGACTTCTCATCTGGCACTGCCAACATTACCAATTACAGGATCGCTTTTGTGATGTTAACTTGCCCCTCTCTAAATAAAGGGAAGAAAATGATTTTTTAGGCCACTGGACAAGGGCATGGGCCAGTATGGGTCAGCGTAAGATAGTGAAGTAAGACTCTGGATGTGCTAGAAATATACTGAGCTCTGTATCGAAGAGAGATAGTTTGTTCCTCAATTGAGGATGTTTTAAGTGCAGTATTCAGCTGGGAAGGGGGTGACGTCTCCTGTTTGAACAAACTGAAGTCTTAGAATTTGGAGTCATAGTTTTTCTTTATCTCCCTAGTGATTATTTAGAAGAGAAAAAAAAATATTCCTGAGGTGCCATTTTTGCCCCACCGGGTGCTTAGATTTTGGGAGGCATTGATAAGTTCTAAAACGCAGAGCCATGTATGTACTGTCAAGTACAGACAAAGAGCGGCAAAGTGTTGGTGGTTTCATAAGATTGCATTCTTTTCTATTCTAATTTCCCCCAAGGAAATCTACCTCCTCTCCTTTTCCTAACAACTTTTTTTTTTCTAGGTGCAGAACTCAATGTTAAGGAGCACAATTAAAACCCATTGATTTAAACTACATCTTATTATTTTAATAGTCGAGTGACTGTGCTCCCCCTGTGTGGCCTACGGTACATAGGTATAACACGGTAATAGCAGCTGTGAAAACAGTCTGCCTTCCCTATGTTTAGATACCTATCTGTGGCTAGGGAGCAACAGAGGAAGTCAAAACTCCAAGCATATAATGAGGGTAGAGAATGTACAGTCGGCGTGTTTCTTCCAAATCTTGCTAAGTAAAGCAGTTTGAAGACTTGTCCTTTTGTTCTGCCAGCTTTACCAATCTGAACTTTCTCAGACGGATTACATGCGCTTACTGTCATTCTTGCAAAGACAGGCCCCTCCAGCGCTGTGAGGTTGTGGCTCAGGACTTAAATCTTCCTCCCACAGAAGATGGTGCGATTTAGGCCATACTGAGGCATAGGTAGCAAGGTTAAATACGAAGGACTCTGCCGGCTCCTCAAGAAACATATTGAGTTCTAATGTCCGTTTTTGAATTAGCTCCTGAAGATGCAGTAGGAACAGAAAACCGTTTTCAGACTTAAATTAGGAGGTAGGCTAAAGTTATACACCTGATTTAGTAGACGGAAGGGGATTTAGTAGAAGAAGGTGATCAAGTTAATTGAGATTTGAAAAAAATGCGGTGTAGATTCTCTTTACAGAATCTACATGTACCCTTTCCAGAGCAACTGTTTCTGGAAAAAGGCTTTCCTTTTGTTTTCCCCCAATGATATATTTTGGCTTCCTGAGACAAGTGATCAGTCTGAAAGAACTACAGAGCCGAGCAGAACTTTGACAACCAAATGTACAGATGTTTTTGAAAGGGCATCCCTTCTTCCAAGATTTTGCTGCCTTTTGTAAATCGGGCATTGGAGAAATGTCTAAAAATTATCCTCTGACTAAGAACTGGGTGGCACAGGCATCTTGGTGGGATTTCAGTTGCCTGATGTGGATGTTAAATAAGGTGTCGGCAGAGTATGCAGCCTCCCCTTTAGAGAGGAGCTGTTGTTAGTACCTGCCTGGAGATGAATGAACAGACATTTTGGCATCTGTCATCCCCTGGGACTGTTACAGCATGTTTGCATTTACTGTTCTAGCCATTTGAAAGTAGCTACTGCTGTTCTCTAATTCACAGCCTATTTATTGCTAGGGGAAGTTATGTATTCTCTTTTCACTTAATTTAATTTGTTTACTTTATGGCATTAGAGGCAGTAGCAAGGCCTATAAAACAAGCAAAAGCTTAGATAAACACCATGGCAGGCTGGTGAAGTGTTTTAGGGACCGCTTTTTCTTCCATAAATTGTAAGTAGCTACTCAGACTACAGAATTTTGGTATGACCTATATTATTTTCTCTCTCTAGCTGCAGATGCCCTTCAATTTACTATCACTTTTGCAGCTGGACCTATCACCTATGCAGCTGGACTAGAAGATCATTGTAGGTCCCTTCCAACTGAACTATTCTGTTCTATCTTTTGTCCCAGCTGGTGGCGGCATTCCTGCTCTTGACTCTGATGCTTTTGCTCCCAAGTTATGGGCTTGTCAGTCTCTTTAATCTTTCCCTTATTATCATTATCATCTTCTTACTATAATAATGTCTCGAAACCCTAATTGGGATAAAGCCCTACTGTGGTAAAGATTAAAACAGAGGAGGAGCCAATGATCGATAACTGGAGCAGACGCAATAAATTGGAAATTAATTGGTTTGCACAGGTCAGGGGAGAATCTGAATTACAATTCTTCCAGTCCCATCTACTGGTGTCTTCACTGGTGCTACCCATTTGCCTTACTTTCTTCTAGCTTGCTACTCTGTTAATGCTGTGTTTCTTCAATAGTTAAAGTAGTTTTGTAACTTCCCTATATTTTAAGAATTATCCATTTACTAAATATCTTCTTGGTCACTCTGTTACCTTTTAATATAATTCCAAATTCTCATTGCAGGTTTATAGTCTGGTAATTATTATTTCAAAGATTTTCCAGGCTCTGTAATCTTT
Organism: Scopus umbretta; assembly: GCA_013400535.1. Lineage (NCBI taxonomy): Eukaryota > Metazoa > Chordata > Aves > Pelecaniformes > Scopidae > Scopus > Scopus umbretta. Next base: position 67,107 of record VZTL01039565.1, read on the forward strand.
TGGCATATTTTGTTGGTTGGTTGGGTTTTTTTTAAAAAAAAAGAAAGGCAAAGCACCCAGAAAATAATCCAACCCCCTTTGCTCCAACAAATAGAGCCGTTGAGACAAATATCTTGTGACTATGTCAGCCAGAGGACAAATAGCCAAAAGCTTTTCTGTGTTACCTTGCTGATGAGTTAAATCAAGCAAACCATTTTCAAACCATAAGGATTGGATTCTTATTATGCCGATCTCACTGTATTCTTTGGTGCTTCTTCACTGATTTTTAGAGTCTAGGTAATACTTTTCAATAGCTAGGTATTTCCCATGTCCTTATCACCATAAGATGATATGGATGTACTTTAAAGGTGGCTACCTGATACTTTGAGAACATGGTGAGGTAAATAATCTAATGGTATTTGCTTCATGCAGTGAAAATTAGAGCAGCACAGTGTCTTGGAGAACGCTGGCTAAGTAACTGCAGAATGACCTCAACATTCAATTAGTAGTCTGTGCTGGTATTTGGAGGGGTAACACAACACAGAAAGGATCATCTTAGCCTAAAATTGAAGGGTGTCTGCACAGTTCTAGAAAAGATGCAAGGGGCTGAACCAATTATTTTGTCACTAGGCCTTGAAAATCAGTCTGTTTAGGGGTATGGATTGCCCTGAGTTGTTAGCTGCATAAATTGTGAATTTTTTTGTCCATATAGAAGAAAAGGCTGCTTCAGTTGTTTTGAACACGCGGATCTGCAAAGGTTTGCAAGCTTTACATTCTTTTTCACCTGTTCATCTTCTCCCCTCCTGATGTCTACCTTGTTCTTGTCCTTGTATGCTACCATGAAAACTGCTCTGTTAGCACACAGCGTAACATATATATAGCACATAACACACACTTTCAGCAGATGAAGCAATCAGCAACATCTTTACTCCCCGCAACCATGCTAGCCAAGGCTCCGTTTGGCTCGTTATGTCCATGTCGGTATTCCCTCATCCCCTTGGTATTCATGTTTTAAAAACACAGAAGCTGATTTTAGAAACACTAAAGCCAATGAGAACTGCAAGAGTGCCGCACCTCTGGGAATCTGGCCCACATCCCTTTTGTTTTGAGTGTAAGATGGATCCTAAATGAGAAACCTTTTGTATTTTGGAAACTAAGAAGGAGCTGAAGTAAATTTCTTCATACTTGGCAAAACCAGAATTGCTCTTGATGGAGACCAAAGCACGGAAAGTTCTAGTCTGACAGGATTATTTTTGTCAAAGTTATGAAAAGTCTGAACATAAAATTTTGTGTAGAAATCCCTCTCATTTTACTATCTACAGTGAGAGTAGAATACATTTATGTAAAAAATAAAATATGAGAAGTTAGGTTTATATTCACCAAACAATCGCTAGTAAGCAAAAAACAAAACCAGATCAGCATAATGATGTTTTTGTCAAGCGTAACAGTTTTGGTTTGGCCCAAATACACAGATACAGATTTGGACTTTCTGTCACAAGTTGCCAAACATTTGTTTTCATTTAGATCTGTGTATTTGTGTGTGTGCATATTGACAAAGGGGATTTGCCTCCAAGAAGAACAGAGGTATGATCCAAATCCCATCACAAATCCTTCCCTTGACTTCACTGGGAGTTGGATCAGCACCTTAGTGAGAACGTTCAGAAGAGAGTATCCAGAGTTAAACTATCAGTTCTTCATCCAACTGCCATTGAAATCAATTAAATCTTTCCATTAATTTCAATCACCCTTGGATCTAGCTTTGAAACACAAATTTTGTGTAATGGGACATATGGAGGCTATTCTATTAAGTGTGTTTTGAACAGACGAGGGCACAAGAATTTCAGGACAGAGGGCTGAAAGCCCGTATTAACAGAATACAAACTATTAGAGGTTAGAAAAATGCAAAATTAGTTACTTTTAAAAGGGCATGATTGTTGAAATAAATCAGAAGTCTTCCTTCTCTAGTAACCATTCTTAGGGTTTAAAGAGGACTGAACTGTGGCTGCCTCTTTGTTGGTTCTGGTTCAGAAAAGCAGCCCCATTCAGACAGCATTTAAGCAACGCAACTTAAGTGCATGCGTAACTCCTTTCTTAAGGAGAGGTGGAATTAAACACATGCTTTAGTGATTTCCTGACCTGAGGCTTTTATTTTCCTTCTGTGAATATTAGTGAAAGTACCTTTTTGTTCATAAGAACACTCATGAAAAGCACATTTAGAGCCCCTGGCTCAGATTTGCTTAATCTAATCAAGGAAGAGAAAGTCACGTGATGTATATTAGGTAACTGGTTGCACAATTTGTGGGTGACCATTAAATCATTTCAGATAGTAAAAACTTTAATAACTTGCAGTGTGCTCTCAGATAATTCATAAACATAATAGAGAGCTGTTCTCTAATTCTGGATGTTCTCTTGGTGAGAAACATTGCAAGATAGGGAATATTTTTTGCTAGGACGTAGAAACACCTGAAAGAAACTTCAGATGGACTGTTTTCTCATAAGGCAAAACAAAACCATAATTTCTTCCAAATGTGGAAAGAGCTTCCATTGTCTGCATGTCTGAGTTTTCCTGACTGAAAAGAAATACTTCCAGGCTAAACAGACTTGCAAAAGTTGTGCTTGAAGTTACACCTGTGGAAATTACAAAAGAACTAACAACCCTCACAGCTACATGCAGCTACCTTTCAAACCATATCATGAATTTTATTTATGCAAGCTTAGATGAATACAGCATTTGTGTGAAAAAAGTGCATATTTTTGAAATGTCTTTGAGAACACATGGAAAAGCATTTTCTTTGTGTTATACACATATGTACATATTCCATATGCTTTACTTAGACAAACTTTTAAGCAAAGATTTCTGGGTCAAATGACCTCATTTATTGTTTGTAAACTAAGCTATCTAGTCTGGCCCAGTGTCTTTTTATCATATGGTGTAAGTCAAATAAACTCATCTGTTGCTCAGGCTTACAATTACAGGGAGTTTTCGACTCAACAGTTAAATGTGAATTCTGATCAGGAATGGAGCAGACACGCTATAGAAGAGTTCTTCGGGCCCCAGAGCTCAGCGCCATGAGATTACTCAATTTTCATTCTTGTAAAGTTCTTAGCTCAGTTTATTTCAACTGGCTACAGGTGATGCCAGCCTGGCATCCAGAGTAAATAAACTCCATGAAAAAGGGGTAACTCCAAGAGTTGTTAACTGGTCAAAGCATCTCTTTGCATCTGTCACAGAAGGGTTTGCTGTATTATTGCAGAAAATCACTCTGCAGGATGAAGCAGCTGTGTCTTACCCCCCGCATCTCTCCAGGGCAATGCCCACATCCCTGTTGTCAGCACCTCTGTACCACTGCGGAATGGTGTGAGGGGGAAACTCCTCATTAGCAGTCTGTATCCTATCAGCTCCAATCTCACGTTTGCCAGGAAGCTTCATACAGCCAAGCAAAACTTAATGCAAAAGCTGATGTTATGGCAGCAGGTAGAACAGACTGAGGACACAGAGAAGCATAAAGATATTGATTTCCTTTTTTCTTTTGCTTCTGCCTAGAATTCTGCCTGTGACATATCTGAACTGCTCCAGTCTCCTCCTGCCTGCATGTGAGAGATGAGAAATACTTTCTTTATTCCCTGTTCAGCAGAACTCAGTTCATCCAGTGATTTGGAAAGAGGATCTTGTAGTTTGCTTGAAGCAGAGGGTAGGGTACAACCTTTTACTGCGAGGCAGCCTTGAGTGCACCTGACAACTCCTGACTCCAGCTGTGGTGTGGTAACTACTGGCACCAGCTGTGGTTACTGAC
>VZTL01039567.1:6548-51799 GCA_013400535.1 Scopus umbretta
CTTTGGGGGCTAATCAGCTGCATTTGCCGGCTTTCCTGATTACGAGCTCACAGTAGGTCTCCACAACTACTGAGAGGCAGCTCAAAAGCCAAGGATCTAATGGTTAGTAGAGGAAAATCTCCTGTGAACCTCCCTTCTCTGGGTCCTCTGACGGTCTCAGCCAGATGGCAGACAGGCTTGTGCCAGACCTAGAACTGGGCTAGAGAAGATGCTAGCACTGCAGGATGGGTCAGCTTAAGAAGCTGAGCCTAGAGGAGGACCAAGCTGAGCCCTCTGGCTGTAGAGGACATCAGGTCTTCTTGTCTGACGTTTGTCCACTCCTTGCCTTCCTGTTGGCCTGAAAGGAGCACAGCGACTCTCTGGCTCAGGGAGGTGCCTACGAGTGAGCCTCAGACCACTGCTGGAAATTGCTGCAAGAGGAGATGGTCCTCAGGGAGTCTCCAAAGGCTCTGTGTGCTCTGCCAGCCCAGGCACATTTCTCTTCAATCCCCGCCATCCCATGGACCATCCCCAAGGAGAGCAGGCCTTGCTGTTGATCTGTTGCAGCCTCCCGCGCTGCAGGACTGCTGTTACCAGCACAGTGTCTCTCTGCTTTTCCTTTCTACCACATTAGAAGTTCCCCTGGGATATAAAGAGGGAGAAAAAAGTGTCTCTCTCGGAAGGTTGCAGATGTGTCCTTCTCCTTTATTTTGCAAGGTGGCTTCTGAATATCCAAGTTTGTACCCAGGGCACATTTGTGCATAAGTATGCCTTTGTGTGCAGATTAACGCCTGCAAGGGAGTGCTTGTAGCTTGGAAAACTCTCCCTGGGGAAGAGGACAGGGCCGAGACCCCCGGAGCAAGTGTGCTTTTCTGCGTTGGGTGTCTTCTCAGCCTGCCCCTTCTGCTTGTGCTGCATTCGTGTTGTGGTTCGGTGTTATTTTACACTCCCTCCTCACGGGCATGAGGGATTGTAGCAGGAGCATTGCAATGGGGAATCAGACCAAACGAGGTGGGACCCGTAGTTTCTCCTCTTTCCTTCACGATTGGAAAAGACAAAGCGAACGTGCTGCTTGTGGGGTTCCTCTCCTGAGGCTATGCTCATGGCTTTAAAGAAACAGGGCTGGTGTGGGTGTGCGTGCCGTGGTGCCAGGCCGCTCTGCTGCCACGTTAGCCCTCTCACCACACCCTGCGTGACTTGAGGTTGCCTGTGGTGGATGTCTGCTTGTTGTGGTTTAACCCCGATCGGCAACCGAGCCCCACACAGCCGCTCGCTCACCCTCCCCCTGCCCCGGCGGGAGGGGGGAGAGTACCGAAAAAAATCCTAAAACCCGTGGGTTGAGATAAAGGCAGATTAATGGGACAGTAGAGGAAGAGAAAATAATAATAACAACGATAATAGAATATACAAAACAAGTGATGCCCAATGCCATTGCTCCCCACCCGCTGCCCGATGCCCAGCCCGTCCCCGAGCAGCCATCGCTGCCCCCGGCCAACTCCCCCAGTTTCCATACGGAGCGTGACGCCGTATGGTATGGAATAGCCCTTGGGGCAGGCTGGGGCAGCTGTCCTGGCTGTGCCCCCTCCCGGCTCCTTGTGCCCCTGGCAGAGCCTGGGGAGCTGGAAAGGCCTTGACCAGTGTCAGCACTGCTCAGCAACAACTCAACCATCAGCGTGCGATCAGCATTGTTCTCGGTATGAGAACAAAAACCAAACCACAGCACTACAGCAGCTACTAGGAAGAAAATGAACTCTGAATTAAGCTGAATCCAGGACACTGCTGCAGGTGGAAGTCTGGGAGGAGGCATGAATTTGCTTGGGTTTTTTTTTTCCCCCTCTTTCACATCAGTGCTCCCTCGTGCTTTACCAAAGTGCACATTTATGCCTTTTTGTCTTTCCAGGCATTGCTTTTAACTTTTTGATCAATTGATGTAGTCCCGTAACGGGCTGATGGCTTGCATGTGCCTCTGTGATCTGCTCCAAGTCCTGTTGAAACGACACTGCTCTATAGGGGCCTCTCTTTGAACGTGTGTCTTCAGATTTACTCTTGCTGGCTTCCCACCACGTGCCACAAAATTCTCCCTGCGATTAGTTCCAGGTGGAGACAGGGAAACTCATTGTGTTGAGAGCAGTGGTTGCACTTCCAAACTGGAGACTGTTTTGAAACTTCCTTTAAAATCTGTTCAGGTCTAATGGATATCAGTGAGGCCTTTGGGGAGAATAATGTAAGGCTACCGTAATTATTGCAAGGGAAGAGAATTACAAACACCTGCACACCGTTGTTCCCCAAAACTTAGCCTCACTCCTAATCATACCGAAAGCTCTGAGCACTGCGACACGTCGTTGCGTGTGTACTTGTTACCTGTGCAGTGATTGTGCAGCATTTGGTCTATAACCGCTGTTCGTAATTTGCAGCATTCTTATACACAGCAGTCATCACTTGATCTATTAAATGCACCATTAGTTGCCATAGAAACTAATTTTCCTTGATTAAGTTTTTAAAATGCCACATCAGTGCTCAGGTGAGGCGAGAACGGTGGGTGGGCAAATGCAGCCCTTTTTTCCTAAATTACTGCTTTCAGGATTTTGCCCTGAGGTTGGTTTAGATTTTTGAGCAAAATTCTGCCAAGCCCCTTGCTGTTTGGGAACGGGGAGGGGGGAAACGTGCCGAGTCCTCCTCCCGCGGCTGGCGGAGCTGATCCCACGCTCTGTGCCGGGCTGGCTCGGCGAGAGGTGTGTGAGGATGCACGGAGGCCGCTTGTCCCCGTGACTCAAGGAAGTTGTTTGCTGTTCTGTGTAGCTTAACGGGTGACATTTTACCTGCACGAGCGAGGCTCTCCTGCACAGCCTGTGGAGGGATGTAGCTTATCCTAACCTTCCGTGGCAGCTCTGGCCTGTGCCAACGGATCCAGCTGGTGGCAGCAATGACGGTGACGGTCCCAAGGGGAGGAGTGACATTGGGAGCACGGGGCTCAGAGGAAGCAGCATCATTTGAGAGAGCAGGGACTGGCTGGGATTTTGAATTCCTGCTTGTCCACTAACGGCGGAGTGATAAAGACCTTGTTTCTCAGTATAACCTCACCCACATTGGGTTGCCTTTTTTTTTTTTTTGCTCTGGGTGTTTTCCCCCATGTCTTTCACCTCTGTGTGCCGTCACACCTCGGGTTACCTTACCCCGTTGCGAGCAGTACGTCCTGGGACGCAAAGTGTGCCGAGTGGAGGGAGGGCAATGCCCAAGTCCTCATCCAGTTGCTCCACCGTGGCTGCAGGGTGGCGATGGGGGCAGCTGCGGGAGTGCTCGCTGTCCCCACCAGCATGGCCCGGTGCTCTCTGGCAAGCGATGGGGTCCCCGCATCTGTCCCCCTGCCTTGACCAGGCTCCAGGAGCCAGGGGAGGCAGCAGCGGCTGCTAGCACACATAGCCCCGCCGTCGGAGAGTTGTGTGCTCCCTGCTCCCAGTCAGCTCTGGGATTTTGGCTCTTTTGGAATGGAACATGCCCTAATGGGCACCGAGGCTTTCTTCTGCAGAACAGTAGCAGATTCCACCCCCTCGCATCCTCCTGCCAGCCCTTCTCCTATGCCATGCTATCGGACTATGTCATTTTATCCGCTGGAAATCAAGGGGCTAAGACGTGCACTTGTTGCTGGTTGTGTGTGAAGAGAGAGTGGCAGATAGCTTAGCTCTCCTGGAAAGCAACGCATGGGAGGATCTGCATTTGGAAGGCCCGAAATTTTCTCCCTGGCTCTGTTTTTCTGTGTTTTCTTTCCACTTGTAGGAGGGGAGTGCTGTGCTGATGGCCACTCTGTCAACAAGTAGCTACTCCCCTTGCAGCTGAGAGGCTGCTAGGAGATACCTTCTGCTTCCCGAGCTCGGTGCTTGCACACCCTGAGCAAAGCCAGCACTGCTGCTCCTCCGGGGCATGTGTAGCCCTGGGGACGTGCACCCTGCCTGCTGGGACTGCAGGTGGCATAAGGGGGATGGTCCAAGTGGCACGGATGTTCTCCCTTGGCGGCGGGGGACCATCAGGGATGCTGAGCTGACTCGCGCTGTGTACCAGCTTGGTCGGAGCAGCGAGGCGCTGAGCACGCAGCCTGTCCTACAGAAATGGAGATGGTGCCTGGCAGGGGACGTTCTCAGTGGAGGCTTGGTGCTTAGAGTCCCCAAAGGTACCTGGGCTAACCCGGGCAAGCCATGCCAGGACCGGCTGGAGTTAGCAGGGCTGACCCATTTTGCACCTGCATTGTTGCAGCTATTGTCCACAGTGTGCGGGTGACGGGGTTTGGATTGCACATTTACACTGCAGAAGAAGGAATTGTTGGATTTTAATTATCATCCCTTGCTGAGCGGTATGATGGGGCTTGAATAAACAACTGAAAGAAGCAATAGGTGAGACAGGAAAGCAGTGGTATCGCATGGGGGAAAGCCTTCTGTTGCCTTGCGTTTAGTTTGTTGGGTTTGAGTGTGGGTTTTGGGGGGGGGGGTGGGTTTGTTCATAGAATCGTTAAGGTTGGAAAAGCCCTCTGAGATCACCTCGTCCAACCATCAACCCAACACCACCATGCCTACTGAACCATGTCCCAAAGTGCCACATCCACACGTTTCTTCAACACCTCCAGGGATGGAGACTTGTTTTTCCCTTCCCAAAGCAAGCATGCTGACCCTAATGGTAAGGCTTAGGTGGGATGGATGAGGCCCCTGTTGAGACATTGGCCAGCACCTTCCTGTGTGATGGGATGTCTGTGTTCCCCAAACAAATGCAGAGACTCTTCAGAGAAGCAGAAAGGAGCAAACTTTTCAAATTAGAGAGGAGGATCGCTAGGGAGAATATACCAGTAGGTAAAGGGCTAGCACATTTGTCCTTATCAGGGTAAAACCATGGTGCCGAGAGAGACTGAAAGGTCAGCCCAGCCCCGTGTAGCTGAAGTCAGCAGCAGCTTTGGCTTGGCTTTCTAAGTTTGCATTCAGAAGCAACAGCAGGGAAGGTAACAAAAAAAAAAAGACTGGGTAAAACCATTACTTTCACATGCTTATTGGGAATTTTTTTCCTGTCCCAAATGAGGGGTAGGAATAAACCAAACTTCTAGCATTAAATAGGTTGTTGGTGGGTCCCAGCATGCCAGCGGAGTGGTTAACTGCACCTCCTTACGGGAAGCAGCACTGTCGTCCTGGGCTAGAGCACGGCGAGCACTCGCTTTGCGATGCGCTCAGGTGCACGAGTGTCTTGGGAAGAAAACGAACTAACCTGAAACCAGGACACCCAAGCAGCCTGGTGCAACTCCAGGAGGCTCTTGCTTGCTTGTCAATGCTGTCCCTCACTGTGGGTGCTCTGATCTCTGTCCTGGGCTTTTTTCACATTTAACACTTATTTCTCTTGTCAGGCAGAGCAGGGGAGGGTTGCAGTGAGCACCGAAGGTATCGGCAGTGCTCTGCAGAGGTGTGAATTCAGGTGCTGTACTTTAGGAAGAAAACATCAAATGAACTGTTCATAGCCTCAACAGCAAAAATGGCGTGTAAAGTTTAATTGCACATTTTACTGCTGAAGAACGACGGAAACGCATGCCCTTCGCAGCTAAATGTGAGCTTTACTGAGTCAAACGTTTATGAAGGGGATTTTTTCCAGCATAAAATGCAGGCTAATTTAGTAATGAGTCAGGCTGGATTTTGTCAGGTGTTCACTGAGCATTTGTAAAGTCTTCCCGTGAACTGAGGAGTGTCATATGAAATCATCATCAATTTTCCTAACAAGAGTACAATTATTGTAATAAGGATGTGCAGAATGCAATAGGAAAACAGCTGTTCCAGTGTAAGTAACTCCCCTCCCCACAAATTGCTTTCTTTGGCCACATCAGCAGTTAATAAGAATTCCTATCAATTAAAATAGAAAATGTAGCATCCACTTTACCTCAGAGGAGCCTTTTATGTTTCACTTGCAGCTGATCAAAGAGAACGTCACATGGGGTTTTTCTGTTTTGTTTTTCCGAAATGCTGCTTTGCATATTTTAATGGATGGAGTGCCAGAAAATGTTAATTCTTTCTTTGCAGGCGCTAATAAGGTGAAGGGAGGATTCTGTTGCGAAGCATTAGAGGAGGCTATACCAGTCACACCGAGTGATTAAGATGGTATGCGTTTTAAATATTGGAGGTGTTTCCGTAGCGTGCAGCAGTTGCACGTCTCTGTTGAGGCGGTTACCGCCCTGCTTGGCCAAGAGCTTGTTTGTTGGAGCTGGAAGGAGAGGTGAGGGGAGCAGCGTGTGGTGCACGTCGGCTGCCTGTCAACGCCAAGCTCTTACAGCCTGGGGTTTTGCCATGCCCTGTGACAGCCTGAGGTACTACGGGTGTTTGAAAAGTTGCCTTTGCTTACTTTGAAACCTCATTTGTTGGTAGCGCCAATAAATATATTTTTGTCTCAACGCTTCTGTGTGTTGTCTCCATGCTAAATCTTACATGGCCCCAGCTGCAGGAGGGAGCGCTTTGCTGAGGATGGCTGTGGGAGCCTTGAAGTAAGAGCAGGCAGAGGTGGTGAAATAAGTGAGGAAGGAGGGAAGGTCCAGAGGTGCTGAGACCCTGCGTTTCTGTGCATTATGGCATTGATGGTGAACGTTCTAAGAATGTAGACTTCCCAAAAAGCAACTCGGGAGAAAACACAAACCCCTAAAGAAGATATTTCCCCCAAAATATTTTTTGGACCTGAAGTCCTTTTCTTGTGGCAATCGAATGCTAAAAACTCACAGTTAAGTTGTAACGAGCGTAAGGGCTTGGTGAAGTTGTCTTTGTTAGGTGGCAGTTACATAGCCTCTTCTCCACCCTCTCATGGAGCGGAGGACTTTCTGGGCAGCGGAAAGGAGGAAGGTAGGGCACCCTTACTGATCCGTCTGTCTGTCCATCTGCCCCCCTGGCATGCAGGCTTTCACTGCGACCCTGAGCGAGATGCTGTGGTCAGTGCCTGCAGGACGGCTGGAGGCCTTCCCTGCTGGGCTTCACTTAGAGCTTTCATCTCCACAATGACAATAATCCCGTAAAATGTAATCCTGTCTTCAACGACGTCACGTTGATGCGGCAACGCGGCCGTATACCGCAAACAGCACGCGGTCCCACGGAATGTTTTGTGAATATGCCCCTGAAAGAAATGTAAAGCCGTTCGCCCTGCCATTTGCAGGAAGCTGGGTGAAAAGGCACGGTGTTTGCAAGCTGATAAAACCACCGAGGAGTTTAATTTCTTTATTTTGAATAGTTTGACCGGCTGCACCTTGCTGATTCTCCTGGTTCCAGGTGGCTGCTGCCTCTCGTCAAGAAATACGTTTGCAGGTTTCTAAAAAGGGCTTGGAAGCGGTGGGGGAAAGAGGTCAGCTTAAATCAAGACAAACGCAACATCAGGGCAAGTGAAGTATGTATTTCAGTCTCGCTCTCAGTTGAGACTATTGAGCCTAGGCCTGCGAAAGCATCAGCGATCACCGAAAGGGCACTATCAGAGCCACAAGGAGTTGGAAATGACATCCAGGTTGGCGATTTCACTGTTCCAGTTTCATGTTGACCTTTGTGGAAGCTTAAAAGCTGCCCCTACAAGGAAAGTTTCCAGTGAACAGAGAGCATGAATTGGAAGGCAAACAGCAAAATTTTCCGGTTTACTGAAATATGGACAGTTCTCTGAACGGATTGCTGTCTTCTCCCCTCCCTCTGGATCTTCCCCCCCAAACTCTGCCCTGCAGCCTTTGGTTTCTGTCTGTTTATGGTCAGCTTTTGCGTTCCTTTATCCTGATGGCCTTTAAAAGGTGGGATGTGACCTGAAGTGATGGACAAATGGCTCTCGGATGCTGCAGTAGCTGCTTTTCCATGGCTGTTGAACATACTAGTCTTGTAATCAAAAATGAGGTGGGTGGTTTTGGAATGAGGTCTGTTGCTGTGAGGCCTTGCTTGCTGAAACAGAATGTATTTGATGAGTAGAGACAACTTAGTAACCCAGGGAAACTAGCAGCATATGCAGATCTGCTGGGGCTGAAGCAGAAGTACATTCTGGTAGCTGGTCTGTGAAAAGATCTCTCCTAAAGAAGCAGTTGAAGATGTTTTTTATGGAGCAGAATAGGAAATCATTCCCATTGCTGTGGCCGTAGTGAAAGATATGTTGTCCTACACCTGCAAGTAAAACCTCAGTGCAGTGAGCTCCTCATATTTTTATTTTTTTTTCCCCCATAGCAGCAAGGAGCGTTCATGGCTGGAAACCACATTTGTTTGGTTGCCTGTTTGAGTTGTTCCCCCCAAATGATACATGTTATGTCCAAAAGTCCAAACATGTGTTAGTGTGGTATGACTACAAACTTGACGCTGGTGCCTTCTATGCTCGATTCCAGACTTTGTCTCCAGCGCTGATGCCCTTCAAGTGGAGATTTATTTAGCACCAGCATGCAGTTCCATGACTGGCAGTTCAGTCATTAAATATTAGAGGCTTGATTGTTCTTCGGAGCCTTTTCCTTACATCCCACTAAATTCAGGGAGCAGAGGGAAGATGGTTCTGTAACACATTGTGGTTATACACGTGCAGTGAACTTGCTGCCTTGTTTTCGTATCTACGTATGGTCTTGAAGACTGCTCTCACAGCAATAACTTGATGACACCTGAGGACCAGGAGTAATAGCTCATCTACTAAGGCAGGCTCTTGAGATTGTTGCTCTTGTATTTTAAGGAAAGAAATGCTGCTCACAAACCTAGTCCATCTGGTGTGTCTGATGGTGACAGCGTTTGAACAAATTGGGTTGTTTCTGGTCTGACCGTTAAACAACCCCTCTGTGATCCTTCTGCGTGGTTTTATTCTCTGTGATGCTTCCAGGTTGTTCTTGTAGATAAAATTATACCCTAGACCAAGCTCTCCTTCAGCCTCCGGTAGCTGGGAGTGGCCGTTTTGTGAAGTACCGAGTTTATTTTTGCTGCCATCCACCTGAGCACTTGTATCTGGATGCTCTGCAGAGCGCGAGTGAGATTAGCAGGCTGGAAAAACCATACGCCTCTTGCTGAAGGATGCTCTGTAATTGAGGCTTATTCCCAAGAGGTGCTGAAGAGCTCTTGTTATGTTAGTTGTTGTGTTAGGCTTCCCCCTCCACCCCCCCTCAGCTTCTGGAGTCAGCTTGGGCACATGTGGGGTTTTTGTGTTTGGTTTGGTTTATAGGCTGCGCTGCATGCTAGCAAAGGCGAGAAATCTAAACCCGAAGAGGAGAAGTTGAACTTTAAACCGGCTTTTGCCTTCCTAGCCAAAAGGAATTAAAAGGAAGACTCAACTGTTGCTGTCCTAATTCACTTGGTAGGCACCAGGCATTCGTTCTGGTCCTGCACTACGGGACGCACAGCACGGCTGCTGAAACACAGCTAAACGGAACGAGGAGGATGTTACTGTGCTGCTCAGTATGGCTACGTCGGTTGTCTTGGAGGTAGCTCAAAAGTACAAGGAGCTTCAAAACCCCTTTCTAGGGTGCAACAGCATCCTCCATCAGAACAAGCGGGAAGAACTTGTGTGCGTTTTGTTTTGTGTTATCTTTTTCTGAGTGGGCTGTTAGTCTTCGTAACAGCAAGTGCATAATTAGACACTAAACAATACGTATTTCCCAGATTATTCCTATTAGTGTGTTGTTTTTTTTTTTTACAGAAAAATCTTGCTACGCTGGATGACTCTTTCCTCCTTAGTTTGGAGTGGTTTGACTCGTTTTACCTCTGCTTGAAAGACATAACCTTGGTATAGTCTTGATAGGCCCTTATAAATAATTATAGCAACATTATAAGCTGAATCTCCTTACTTTTGCAGATCTCAGGATCCAGGAGATAAAAATAACAAGTGAGATTTTTTTTTTTTTCCCCTCCCTATATGTCTATCAATCAAAATGATAAAGATATTTATGACTTGCACGTTTTAATGGTGTAATTAGATATAATTACATGTTCAAATGATTACACATATGAACACTAATTACATAATTGAAGACAATTATGCTAACTAGGTAAATACATAATTAACTAAAAATCTCTTGTAAAATCAAGGAAACTTGCACAACAGCCAAAGAAAGTAAAAATCACAATAAAAATTAAACAACCCTTTCAGTCTGACAACTCCAAGAGCGAGCCAGCTGTGTGTAGATGGAGAAGACCTGGCCACTTAACTTCTGGTGGGCTGAAGCTTGGTTCAGCTGCCTGTTCTATTTTGTAGGCTCCTTGCAAAAGGAAGATGAACATTACAGCAAAAAGCTGGGCTGTAGTTGTGCTTGCCTTGGTCTCTGGCAATGATTTTCTGACCTCAGTAGGCCGGATTTTGGTGGTTCATTGGAGTGTGGGCTTTTTGAGGGGTGGGGAGGGAATTGGTTTGTCTTTGTAATTATGGGTTCTTAATGTAGAAGGAAGGGAAAGCTCAAAGCTAGCTAATTTGTCCCTATTTTAATGCAACAGTGCAAGCTTAATATACCAAGAACGGGCTCGTAGCGGCAGCGCTGCCCTACTGAGGCTGCAGGCTCATTAAAGCCTCATCACCAGCCCCTGCAACGCACTTTTCTCTGATGCACCACCAGCTTGCCTCGCACACCCTTCCCAACTGCAAAAGTTTGTTAAGGCTTGTACCTTAAAAGCCTGGTGAGATGTCCAGAGCCTCAGTAAACTTCCCAGTGGAGATGTGCATTTGGGGATGGATCGTTCCTGTGTATCAGGCAATGCTGAATTAGTGGCTGTAGCCCTCTTCTTTGTGCTGCCAGCTTTTCCAGTTTTAAATATTCCCTGATTTGAAGCTATCTTCATTTCTCTTTGGAGATCGTCTTGGCTATTTGTTGCTTAATATTGCTATGATTTCCTTAGCCTTTGCTCTACAAGTCCTTAATCCTGCCCTTTTATCCTGTCCTTTTATTTCTAGTTGCAAGCTGAACCAGTTTGTGGGGTTTTTTTGTTGCTGTTTTTTTTTTTTTTGATTGTTTTTTTTCCCCTTAATGTCTATTTGCAGTTCTCTCGATATGCAGGAACTGTTCCCAGATCCCTTTCCTTGGCACTTGTAGGAGTCATTTAAAGGTACGCCAGGAAAGCTCAACAAGACATGAATGATGCTATTTGTGATTACTGGATTTTTTCATAAATTCTCTTCTCGTTGGGTTCTTAATTGGAAATAAGTTAAAATCTCAAAGTCAGTAGGATTCAAACACATGCTCAATTTCTTTTCCCTGAACAAAGCCTTGCAGAACCCTTCTAAGCTGTGCCAGGTACAGGGCAGAAGGCACTCCGTCCTTTTCCAGTGTTTAATATTGTTTTAGATTTTCTCAGTGTCTGAAGGAGACTTTGCCGCTTCATCATCTGAAACAAAGGGGGGGAAAAAAAGTTTACGCAGAAACAAAACATGGCAAGGGTGGTGTGTTTTGGTGTGGGTCACTGGCACGTTCACGCAGAAACGTAGGAACTTCCATCCTGGCTGAGCTTAGATGTCCCTTGTCTGTTGTGTCTGATGTTTGGGGATTGCCTGATCAAAAGGTTGCATGTGGTGACTGTGGTAACTAGGTATGGATAGATTTAATTCCCATGAATGAATATCCTCTCTTCTGGAATCAGTTTAGAGCCCTGGACTTCATGTCATTGTGTTGGTTAATAATTTGCGACTATTAGTTACACAACACAATTATATGCTGTATTTTGAAAGAAAAGAAGCGTTCTTCTGGGGGGAAAAAAAAAACAAAACAACAAAACCTTGCTGTTTTGATAAATTCAGTCAATGCTTCTGATTTCTTATGTTACAAGAAATCGTGGGCTTGATGCAGTATCTGTGGCTTGTGCTCAGCAGCTGCTGATCTTTTCTGGCCTTAAGTTGATAGCATTTCATACCAAGCTGCCTTCTCAGCTGAGCTGCCAACTCTCTCTTGTCAAGATTTCTTCTCCTTTCCCTTTTCTCCCTGCTACTCCCCTTCTCAATTCTCCCACCTTTCAACCAAAATAAAATGTCATCTTCTTTCTTTGTCATCACAGCTGAAACAAGTTAAATCTCAGGATCTCACTCTCATTTTTAGCTCAATGAGATTGTAAGGTGTAATTCAGCATGTATGAGCATTGGTGGCTGTGGAAGGAAGATAAAGCACAGCTAATGTTACTGGATCACTGAGATTTGGGTTTAATTCAAAAAGATGTCTGGAAATAAGGTGGGTGTGCATCTTCAATCTCGGAGGGATGCAACGCGGGGTGTGCTGTAGGAAATGCTGATAAGGTCCAATACGAATGTGAGGACAGAGCCCAGCGGCCATCAGCTTTCAATTTGTGGAAGGGATTTTTCTCAGAGTCTCTTCATGCACCGAGTCTGCTATCAGTCGTGTTTGAAGTACAGCATAATTTTTCCGGATTACGTTTTATGAAGTTTTTAAAATGGGAGCTAGTTTAAGTAAACAGACTGATATTGCACTGCAGGAAATCAATAACCTCAGTGCTATTTGCAGAAGACAATGTAGTGGAAAAAGAGCCATTTAAACCCAGCGTTTTATGATGTTCAGTTAAGTGGATTTAATTTGTTCGAGCAAAGGTGGGCCAGAAACGTGGCTGGGTTGCTGTCGGAGCGCAGGGGATGGCGCAGCGGCCGCGCGGCGCGAGCGGTGGCACCTCTGCTTCCGCAGACGTCAGCTTTGCCGGAGGAGGGAAGGCAGTGCTTGGCGTGCTCCTGCAGGAGCACAGAATTACGGATCCACAAAACTCTGCACTTAGCCCTTGGAGGTACGAGCATGTTCTGGAAACAAAGGGTTTTTCTTTTTTTCTTTTAGTTTTTGAGTAGAAGGAAAAGAAGCGCATTTTTCTTTCTATCGACGGCTCATCCATACTAAAAGTATGGCGGGCTCTGCGTCGTGCCGTTCGCCATCTGCACGGAAATAGCTTTGTGTTGCAATTCTATTTTCGCCACGCGTGCAGCCGTGCTGGTGTCAGTGACTGCTGCTTTTGTTTCCGCATTGCCAGATCTGTTTATCCGTGACACTTGTCAGTCAGTTTAAAGGCGGCATGTCTGCCCCAAAAATAGCTCCCCTAATGATTGTTGCAGGAAGTAGTCAGGATTCGTGTTACCGAAAGATCAGAAGAGAAACGTTTTCTTCTCTCTTTATCAGTTTACTTGTAAGTCTCTGACAGCATTTTGGGTGTGCTCTGTAAAGCTGTTTCTCTTGAATGCTCTGTTTCTCCCAGCGGTCTTGCAGGGGAGTGAAATGGGTAGAGATGGAGAGAATGAGAAGCAGAAGTAATACCTGAAAGGATTGTTAGAAAAGGGAAAAAAAGCATCTATTTTAAACTGCATGGCTTTCAAGATGGCTTTGTCACTTTGAAACGCGGTTCTATTATGAAGAGTGACTTTAAAGTGGAAAAATCCTGTTTAGCAGCCACTTTTTCCTCTCTCTGTTTAGACTCCAGTCTTCTGAGTTTAATGACAGAAACACATTTTTATGCCTTTTTGCTCTTGAGGGAGACAAGCAGTTCTGGGAACAGGGGAGCTGGTGGCTTCTGGTCTCCTGCTGCTGCTTGTGCTGTGGTTGCCCAGCAGCTCCTCAGACCTCTGTCCTCCTCAGACCTCTGTCCTCCTCAGACCTCTGTCCTCCTCAGACCTCTGTCCTCCTCAGACCTCCGTCCTCCTCAGACCTCCATCCTCTAACACCCTCCCACCTTCCCGTCCCCAACCGGGATGAAGGCATCACCTCTGGGTGCCAGGAGTTGGGGATGGTACCGCTCGGCGGCTGGCTGAATTTGGGTGAAACTGGGCTCTGAAAGCTTGTGGCAGGGCAGACCAGCAGCTGCGTAAGGCGCTTTGCTTGCAGAGCTGGACTAGTAAGAGTTATTTAGGGTAAGGTTGGTTTTTCACATCTTTGGACGCTGTGAGGACAGCGCATTGGTTGCAGTTGTGCAGAAGTGCTGGGTGATGGAGATCCAGTACCAGTGATGGTTTGGGCTGTAGAGCTGGTTCCTGGTGGTGAGCACAGGAAGGAGGTTTCACAGCCCCCAGCGCTGCCGGTAAAGTCCTTCAGCACTGCTGACTGATCAACTGAAATGTCTTGGATGGAAGATGTTTTGCATAAACACCTTAAGCTGAGCAAATGGAAAGTGATTTCTAATCCATTTTATTACTGCCTTAACTTTGTCTCTTATGTTGAAAATTGATCAGCGATCGAATTTCAGTCCCTCAGGTATGTTTTAAAGATGTTGATTGCTTTTCCCTGGTTTGTCATTTGATACTGCGAATTTGCTGACCTTATCACTTGCGCTCTTGAGCATGTTTCTATTACTTTAATGAGTACTGTGGCTTTTTTACATATCCTTGCCAGTTCTTCAACAGACTGTGATGGTCACCGCAGACTTTATTCCAAGGGCAATTGTAGAAGCTTCAGGTAGAGACAATGTAAAACTCCTAATCTATCTGATTATTTTCTGCTTTACACAACCAAAAAATCTCTCAACTTTTTGGTTCACTGGTAGTTCAGAGTAGAATCATAAAATTGTTTAGGTTGGAAAAGACCTTTAAGATCATCAAGTCCAACCATTAACCTAGCACTGCCAGGGCCAACACTAAACCATGTCCCTAAGCACCACATCTACGCATCTTTTATAATTTATTTATTTGCCTTTAAGCCATTTAAGAACCACAGTGAATGAATTTCCACGTGTTTAAGTTATGAAGATGTGTTTATGACCCTGGTGGTTTAATGCAGTATACCAACATTGGAAGGCCACCATAAAAATTAATAACTAGGAATTCAAATGGTGCCATGTCTGCCTCATTGTGCCCTTAGATTATGTTCTTTATTATGAAGGTGAAACGTTGTATTTCATTTTGAAGCGAATTAATGCTGCTGAATAAAAAAAAGCTGAGAGAATAATAAGTATACACCATTCACAGATGTTTGGGTCATTTCATGAAACTCACTGAATAATTTAGTTGATGGACAGTAAATAATTTCCCACTGGGAAGGCATAAACATGCAAGACCCTTGTAAGTCCTGCAGCTACTGACAATTTTAAAATGATACTGACCTCAGTAGAAACAAGGCTCTGTGACATTCATTGAACTCAGTCCTTCCCAGTTAATGCTAGAGAAGGTATTTTCCTGCCATGCAGAATGGAAAAACCCCTCCATCCTGCAGTGAGATATTTATAGTAAAATGTATATTGATTATTCAATATAAAAGTGCTAATTTTTTGAAGCAGTGAAACGTCTTAAAGTCATAAGGAAAAACATTACAGTCAAACTAAGATAAATTGCTGCAATTAATCATTTAACAGGTTACTCAAAGATGTTTTGGGAAAGTACGTATAGATGTTTCCCCAGACTCTACCTTTTCATAAAGAAACACAGACTGCTTCAACTAAGCAAGATGCTATAGGAGGGATCCAAAGCAGGGTTGTTTTACAAATTTACCTAACGATTGCAGTATTATTTTCTTCAGGATCCACTCGTTAATTTCCTTTTAAATTGTTCCGTGATCACTCAAAGTTTCTTCACTTACATCCAGTTAACCTTTAGGTTTTCAGTCTTTGAGCACAAGAAATCCTTCCTCTGCACTTTCAAAGCCAAATTCTTAATTCTTGGCGTTCAGATGACTTAGACTTGTGTGGTGCCTAATTTTTAAGAGTTTTGATGACAGCATGTACAAGTCTGGGTGGAACAACTGAGACAGGAGCCTTTTAAATCTAAGAACAGTGAAGTAACCTTTGTTGCCTTGAAATTGTAGCACTGGAGAAATTGCATTTAAAAACTTAGTTTTCATTGAGGAAAACCTCTCAAACAGACAAATAACCTGAAAGACCAAAACAAACAATAAAGCCAAGGTATATTCTTTTCTGGGGACATGTCCTTACCTGAAGCACATCCTTTCCTTACCTTACTCCACTGTGCAGGTCTGAACTACCCCATCCCTGTGTCTGCTGCCTGGTGACACGTCTGAGATGGACTCTGCTCCATCAGCTCATGGACTCTGAGCCGTGGTGTGGTAAAGCTCCACAAATGCCTTTGCAGCATTTATAGTACATAAATCAATGCCAGCTCTGAGGGGAAATTTGTGGCAAGTGTAGAACTTGGATCTGTTGCCAGCTTTGGTCTTTCTTGGGTGGCTATTCTGTTCCTTCACATCTGGGAGATTCTTATTAGTCCTAATAGGAATTAAAACAAATTTGGACTGCTTAAGAAGCGTATATATATCCCTTTGCTTACATGTTAACCTGTTTGTTGTCTTCAGACTTAAAAGTGTCTTAAGACTTAAAAAAATTCCAGCCTCCTGTTTTCTTCAGCAGCAATACGTGGTCAACCGTTACCCTGTTGTAGACGACATGCAGGTTGCTTGGCCCGAGGTGCTGGGGGGATATGATGATGATTCACACGATTGCTATGAAAGTTGCCCAACACAATGAGGAGTTAAGAGTTGCTGTGCTGTTGGGAGGAGCTGCATTTTGCCCTGCGTACCTGTGAGATGTGTCATTTGTGTGCACAGGGGCTCAGTTCATACAAAACTCCTGGCTTTGGGATGCTAGGTTACAACGATGGGATTTGAGTAACTCTTGGGTAACTTGGGTTTCGGTATAGAATAGGAATCATCTGTCTCACACAGATGCTGGAAGTTCAGAGATGAAGGAATAGTCAGCTTAGGTATAGTTTTTCTCACATTGTCAGATGTTGAGGTCTTCAGTTATTCATCTTGACACTTTGATTTATTGCATTTTGGAGTCACAAGACTATGGTCTTGATCCGTAGACTCCAGCCACAGCGTTGCTACGACGGGTATGTTTTGGGTTGAGTGAGCTGTGAACAAAGCACTAAAGTTCTTCCACAGGACTTGATTGCTTTTAACTTTGTGGTTTTAATGCTGATTTCCTCTGTAATTAATAACCATAATTTTTCCTCTGTTAGAGAATAAAAGGAAGTCTTTTTTTTTCCCCTATGCGTTATAGCAATTAAGCTGGAAAACACCAATTTCTCTGTGATCTCTGGCACCAAATCAGAATCGATCATGTCCTGCATATTAACAGCTACTGTCACAGACTGCTTTTAGTTTGAAGAGTAGAAAATTGTGCTTTCGCATGTCAGCCTGCTGAGGCGTTAGTGCATGTGTAAACGTAAGCACGTGAGTTGTTCCATAAAGGCAACAGCATCGGTCGCATGCCTGGCCTGGGGACAGTGCTCAGTCTTCTCCCTCATGTTCCTGTGAAGTTTGAGCAGCCTGGGTATGGAGCAATGAAACCCAATGTTCGAAGGTGACTCTATCTTGGCTACTGCAAACTTGAAGAAATAAGTTTGGAAACCAAAGACTCTCCAGTTCTGCATTTGTTTTGCACTGATAACAGCTTTCTAGCCCTGCCCAATGTAGGGGATCATCGTTTCTGGCAGTAAGCAGGGCTTGCTTTGGGTTGGCTGCTTAAGAATTTTTGAACAATGAACAGTATGTTTACCTGAAGCCATTTTCAAGCCCAGTATTTCAGACATAATCATATAAAATAAATAGGAAGAGAATTTTTCATACCACTGTTGCATATTGATAGCCTGTAGCAATACCTATTCCAATAATGACAGACATTTTGTACGCTCCATCGGGTATGCTGCATCATGCTGCCTCTGGTTTCCTAAAAAAATCAAAATGAAATATCCCCCTCCCATTTTATTTAGCTATATGGAGCTAATCCCATAGTTTAGACATGTGAATGCTTTCATTTCATATATGGTGAGGATGACCTGGTGAACATGTGGGAGATTTCCTAGAGTAAAAGTGTCCTTGCAAAATTAAGTCCAAGGTGGTGCCCTGCGGAGTGGTGGTGTTCTAGACCAGTGCTGTACCTCCTGTCTTGTGGGCATGGTGCAGAAATAGCTGTGACTTGTTTTGGGTGACCAGGGGAAGGATATTTAGAAACCCTTGGAGGTATACGTTTGATTTGACCATTGCCTGAGTCATCAAAAGGCCTTGCAGAAGCGTTTGCCTGGACCCACAAGAGAAAGCACCCACTCAGACAAGGAGCTGTTGGAGTCACCCAGTGATGGTCTTTGTGCCGAGGACACTGAACAGTTAATTCTGTGCAGAAACCTTGGACTCGATCAACTTGCTTTCTACTGTGAGCCTGTGCCTGTGTAAGTCCGGTACAAAAATCTATCCCTGCCAGCCCTGCGGTGCTGGTCTACTTCTGCCTTGCAATCGTTGCTCTCTGCAACTAGCTTGCAGGAAGGGAGTGGGGATCTGGTTGAAAAAGAGACGGGAGTGTTGATCTGCTGGAAGGCAGGAAAGCTCTGCAGAGGGATCTGGACAGGCTGGATNCTTTGGGGGGGGGTGTTGATGGTTGGACTAGATGATCTCAGAGGTCTTTTCCAACCTTAACAATTCTGTGATTCTATGATTCTAGTTTGGGTCAAAGGATGTTCCACTCTCTTACTGCGTATAGGTATGAATGGTCTCTCCTGCTGTCAGACAATAAAAACTTGGATCCCATGTGCTCTCCTGAGGTTTTTATTTGGTTTTTTTTTTTCTCTTTTTTTTTTTGTGTGTGGTTTATAGAGTACTTTTTTATTACTATTTTTATTTTGGGTTTTTATGGTTCGTTGTCTAGGAGAGGAGCATATGGAGATCTCCACAGGGCGGTGGCTGGACCGCTGGCTGGCCCATTTAAAATGAGCTTGGGTGTACCTCACAGGGCACGGAGGTCTACAGTGGGCTTATACCCTCACTGCAGAGAAGGACGAAGTCAGGGGAGTCACATATGCTCAAATCTGCTTCAGATAGTTTCCTTAACTAAAGGAGCAGAAGTCACTTTCTTTTTCCTGGCCTGAAAAGGGTCTTTTGTGTAGTGTATCTCAGTGTTTATCAAGAAGGCAGAGTGCTTCTTGCCTTCAGTAGCTGCTGCCCCAGCCATTGCTTCCCTGAGAGCAAAGATAATTTCATGGAAAAATAAATTGAAGGGATTATTTTTCTTTGTTTTTGGAGGAGGGGTGGTAGGTATGCTTAAGATGGCTTTTTCCAAAGGCTCTGATGTCTTTAGGCATAAAGAAATGTTCCAGCACATCCCAGTGAAGTTGTGCAAAGACCTCTTTTATGGCTGTTTGCATACAGAGGAGGACTTTAATCTGAGGCAGGGATTTGGGGATTATAACAGTGATCAGGAGGTTCTCCTCATCCGTGCTTTCTTAGCGATGTCAGAGGGCAGCAACTGCAATCAGTGGCAGTGAGATGCAGTTCCAAGCCCCAGCGAGGGCCCTGGGTATATTTTAAGGAATGTATTTACTCGCAGTTGCTGAATTAGGCAGATTTCAGTGTTGTGGTAGAAGAAAAAAAATTGTCAAAACTTAATTTTCCCCAACAATTTCCATGGAAGAAAGAAAATGTTCCATTGTAAAATGTTGGGGTTTTTTTTGTTTAGTTTGAGTTTTTTTGGGGGGAAAGTGGTCGTTATTGTTTTGGGAGGTGGTGGTTATTGCTTTGAACCAAGCAAAAGGTTTTGTAGTCAGAGTAAAGATATCTTAATGTTTATGGTCTTTGACCAAGACACTATTTAAAGCAGAAGTGTTCTATTTTTAAAATGTCAACATTAAATATTTTTTTCGTATTCGGCTGCTTTCTTTTTGGGCATGAGTACTTTGTTGAAGCTGAAAGAAGTTAGGCAAAGTATTCTGAGGTTTGGTTTTGTGTGTGTTTGTTTTTTTTTTTTTTTTAATCTGCATGTTTAGTCTGAAAATGTAAGGTCTGTGACTCCTATTGAAGTTGCAGGAAAGCTCACTGAGAAAACTGAAGCTGTAGGGTGAAATACGGCTGTGAGCCTCAGGGCATCTGCTTAAGCCAATAAAATACTGTCAAAGATATTGATGGTTAGAAAATTTACAAGCACATACAAATCAGACAAGTACATAGGTTATAACTTAATTTTTAAAAAAATGAATACTTTTTAATTGAATTGTTCATAAATAATTTTTTACTTCCCTATGTTTTTCAAGAAAAAAAGAGGAATGTTGTGGTTTAACCCCAGTCGGTAAGCAAGCACCACGCAGCCGCTCGCTCGCCCTCCCCCTCGGTGGGATGGGGGCAGAATCTGAAGAGCAACAGTAAGAAAGCTGGTGGGGTGAGATAAGAACGGTTTAATATTTGAAATAAAATAAAATAAAAATAATAATAAATTGTAATGAAAAGGAAAACAGCAAGAGAGAGAGAGAGACCAGTTGGGGTCAGCTGTCCTGGCTGTGCCCCCTCCCGCCTCCTTGTGCCCCTGGCAGAGCCTGGGGAGCTGGAAAGGCCTTGACCAGTGTCGGCACTGCTCAGCAACAACTCAGCCATCAGTGTGTGATCCGCATTGTTCTCATCCTGAATCCCAAACACAGCACTGTGCCAGCTGCTGGGGAGAAAATTAACTCTGTCCCAGCTGGAACCAGGACAGGAAAAAAAAAAAGAAAACAAAGATTTTTATAAATAAAGACCATAATCATATGGCAGAGTAATGATGATACATGGGTGGGATTCCCAACCGTGCATTGGAGTAACAGTGAGTACTTCGGAAAATTGCACCGCTGGAAGCCACTGAGTGTGTATCTGCGTAATGGATTAACATTTATTAGTCTGATTTGTGTATGCCACGATGTGCAGATGTAACTTTTTAATTAAAACTTTGCATTACAAGCAAGAATGGCTTTGACTTCTCAGTGGAACAGAATTTATTTACTTCCAACATTATCCATGCTATCTGAGTAGCCACAGACGCTGCGCTACAGACTGGGCGGTTTCAAATAAAGGAGCAGATTATGAATAACAAACAGTGATAAACTGCACCTGGGTGAGCAATTGTTTTGGGCCAAGTTATTTGAAAATACTGGAGTATCTGAACTAAGTGAATATACAATCTATATATAGATCTATACAATCTATTGTATCTATTATTATTATTTTTTTTTAAAGCAAGTAATCTAGAGGCTCTCTATGTCCTCTGTCAGAAAGAAGCGTTGATGCTGCTTTGGGATTTGAGGTGGATACAAGCCACAGTGTCCCACGAGGTGGTTCCCCCTGCCCTCCCCACCTTGAAAATGGGATACAGCAGTTGCTCTGAAGGTCACGGCGTTAAGCAGTGATGAGGGCTTAGACACGAGAGCAGGGAGATGCTCTGTCTCTAAGGATGGATTTGGTGGTATCAGTCTCTTAAAAGTCATTAGAGGTCACCCCAAAGCATGGACTGAAGCTTGCGGTGGGTGAAACTGCCAAGGATCTCTCTGAAGAGGTCTTCAGCCTCACGCATCTGGCTTTCCTGTGCCCAATGTTTTGGTTACTGCATTAGCATAGTGTTTGAGAGTCATTTTTCTTCACGGCGCATCCAATAAATTACAATGCAATATCGATCAGCATGTTTTGTGTGTATGTTGAGTTAAAGCTAAGGTAAATAATGAACTGAAGTTAAGTCAGACCAGTGACATTCCTGGGGGTTAGCTTTAAAGAGAGAATCTAGTTGCCAGTATTCCTTTTATTCTTCAGGGGTGTCTACATACACAACGAAATTAGTTAATTTTTAAAAATTGCTCCTCTTTTGTCTAAAACATACATGTGTGTATATATATATATTTTTTTTTAAAGCTGGAAAGTCTACTTTTGTTGACAGCCAAATGGCATCCTATTAAACAATAAATAATAAGTAATAAAGAGAAGCTAGATACATCAACCTTAAGATGCAGTGGAGGATGAAGGCTTTTGCATTCATAAGAAAAGATATCTAAATAGATAGATAGTATCTAAATAAACTTTGCTATATTTTTTATGTAAGTTATGTAACGTTACCCGTTACCAGTTACATAGAAGCTGATAATACTTATAGCACATTATTTAAGTTATATGGGTTTTTGACAGGGCAGACTGCCTTCCACTGGAAACTCTTGTGGGAGAGGAAGGGGAGGAAGAGAGAAGTTGTGCTATTATTTTTTTTATTCCAGTTAAAAATCAGAGCTTTTTTTACAATTCTGATTACATAAAGGGAAATCAAACACACAAGAGATTCAGGGAACATCTTAAGTACTGTTTTTAAACACTTCTTAAGCATTTGAAATGTATATGATGAAATTGTATTCTGCAGCATGCAGAAGCTGAGTGTGTCTTCCAAAATTATCCTGCAGCACATTTATATGGATGATTTAAAAAGCCCTGGAGCCAAGAGTTTAGAATAGAAGTACAGACAGATTGAGACTGGTAAATATAGCAGTGCTAATAGCGTCTCTCTCACATGCAGACTGCGTGTTGTGGATGTGGAGCTTGGCATGTTTGCTTTATCCCAGGGCAGCAGAACCGTGTGAGAGTTATGCAGGTCACCTGGCAAGAGGGCAAAGCCGGTTGGGCTTATGAATTTAACAAGCTAGAAAGAGCAGGACTTTTTTTTTATTATTATTTTTTAAGTATCGTTTGCTGTAAATTCAGCCCCTGAAGCCCATGCCTGCTCTCACTTCAAGTGGAAAAGAATTTACATGGGCTACAGCTGGTCATGAATTTTTCAGTTCAGTGCCTTTTGTAGAAAGTCCCTTCTGTCCAGGAGAATTTCCCAATGAGAGGATGGCTGGCCCCTGCCCACCGTGTGCTCTAGTGCACGTTACTGGAATCTGGACCCCAGTTCTGGGTCAGGACTAGGAGTAGTGGAACTCAAGTGTGTCTGCACCCTGGGGGAATGATTTCCCTCCAGTCAAGGCAACCCCTAGGGCCACCTTGGCAGCCACCAAGGGCTGCCCAGCTCAGCCATGGGACCTTCCTTCATGCAGGAGAGGGCTGGAAGCACAGAGTGTCCAGCTCAGTCTTGGCTGGGCATGGAGACAGGCACTCACTGCTGGTGGAAGTCACGTGCTGCCTGACCTGCCAAGGCTGCAACACCTTGTCCAAACCAAGACAATACCAGCTGAAGGTTGCTTATAGACAGCCTGCCTAGTAGATCCCAATGGATCAGTGTCTAAATGCTTTTCTTTAAATCACGGCTTCACTGACTACCTTTGGACAATCTTTAAGGGACCGTAGCCTGGGAACTGATAACCAATTATTTATTGTCTTGTGTCAGTCTCATTTTTATTAATGATTACAGAATTTTTGGTCTTTATCCTGGCATAGAATTAGTGGATGGGTTTGGGAAGAGACAGCTTTGAGAAGCTTCACAAGCGATAACCTCCTCTTAGAATCATAGAATCACTAAGGTTGGAAAAGACCTCTGAGATCATCTAGTCCAACTGCCAACTCAACAATACCATGTTTATTAAACCATGTCCCGAAGTGCCACATCCACACATTTTTTGAACACCTCCAGGGATGGGGACTCCACCATCTCCCTGGGCAACCTGTACCAACGTTTGACCTCTCTTTCAAGAAAGAAATTTTCCCTAATATCCAATCTGAACCTCCCCTGGTGCAACTTGAGACCATTACCTCTCATCCTATCTCTGGTTACTTGGGCAAAGAGACCAACACCCACCCCACTACACCCTCCTGTCAGGGGGTTGCAGGGAGCAATCAGGTCTCCCCTCAGCCTCCTCTTCTCCAGGCTGAACAACCCCAGCTCCCCCAGCCGCT
The DNA here is from genome assembly GCA_013400535.1 of Scopus umbretta. Taxonomy (NCBI): domain Eukaryota; kingdom Metazoa; phylum Chordata; class Aves; order Pelecaniformes; family Scopidae; genus Scopus; species Scopus umbretta. Next base: position 30,031 of record VZTL01039567.1, read on the forward strand.
CCTCATGAGACTTGTTCTCCAGGCCCTTCCCCAGCTTCGTTGCCCTTCTCTTTATGCAAATATCCCTCTTGTGGCCTCTATAGGCAAAAAAGACCCGTACCATTTAAAAAAGCAGTTTTGGACTGGAACTGAGTGTTACTTATCCTGGTCATTGAATTAGTGTGAACTGAAAGAGGAGGAGGTACCTGGGGAGTCTCTGGAGGTCTGCGTTTTATGAGGTAGCTTAGTCCACTGAGTCATGCAGGCAAGGACTCGTGTCATCAAGCACGGGTGTTAGCAATGTGCGTATCCACCTCTGTGCAGCTGTTGGTTGTACTGGGATGTTACTGGAATTTTTATGGGTTTGGAGTTAAAAAGTTCTCTTTAAAAAGTCTTCATTTTCGGAAAATATTAATAGAGTAAAGGAATCGGTAACTGCCATAAATGACGTTAAAAATCCAAACCATGTATTTGAAGAAATAGACGTTAATAGTTTGTTGCAGTTTCAAGCAACTGATCATTTGACTCCTTAAAAATGGATTTTATTGCTGCTAAAAGATAATCCATTAGTTGTTTTGAAGGTGCTTTCCAAAGTGCCCTCATCTTTCATGAATATGTGAAAACTATCCATGGTCAGTGCATGAGTACAGCTGCCTTTTCTGGTGAGCTCTGCTCCTTGCCGTTAATGGGGAACGTTTCTGCAGCTGTTCCCACTGTGCGTCACTGATGGTGGCTTGAGTTGTTCTCTGTATCTCTGCTGGTGGCATTTATTTTTTATGGGGTGTTTCCAAAGCAATCTGCTATTTCTAACAGAGGGTGAGGAATGCAAGATTACTATTCGGGGACTCTTGTGTGAAGTGTTTAATTGTTAGCGTGAGCTATTGAGATTTTTCTTGGAGAAGTTCCCCGAGTTTTCCAACAAAAAATCCTGTCCGTCGCACACGGGGCGCTCAGTTCGGTGAAGAGATCTTTACTCTGCTGACGTTTACAGACTTAAAGTAACAATCTTTTTTGGTGCTTGCTCAGATCAGGTGGACCAAAACAGCAGGAAGTGCCTCTGACAGATTTCAAGACTCGAGTGTCTTCAATGAAACCCTGAGGATATCCAACATCCAGCGACACCAAGGAGGACGCTACTACTGCAAGGCTGAGAACGGCTTGGGTTCGCCAGCCATAAAGTCCATAAGAGTGGACGTGTACTGTAAGTAAATCACTTGGGAAGTTCTTACTATGCTTTTTAGTAACTTATACCTGGCGTTGCAAAGAAGTGACCAGCTCTTTGTGAAGCTCAGTTTTGAACAGTACTTTAGGACAGATTCTACAGCTTTTGGGAGTATTTATGGTCAAAAATCATGTGGCTGCTCCCAGTGAAGTCAGGTGGAGCTGTTTGCATATGGAAATATCTTTAAACAAATTCACAATACTTTGGTGAGAAAGATGAAGCTTGGGTATAACTCAGCCTGCTTAGATATCAAAGGAAGATTTGTCTGCAGCTTGCATAAGGTGAAGATCTAGTTATGTAGCACAGCCCTTAATCTCTTGTACTTTTGACTGTGCTTGCTGTTGAAACTGATATCAAAGCAAGTACAGATGTTTTTTGCTATTTTGCTTTAATTTCTGCTGAAAAATGTTGTGTTGTTTTTGGTTTGGTTTGTGTGGGGTTTTTTTGTTTTGTTTTGTTTTTTTAAATGGCAATCTCTTCATGGTCCTGTCATGCAGTTTTAAAAGCTTGAAATGTTGGGCAGTGAAAAATATGAAGTATTGGGATTGCAATGCAATTTGTCACCAGAGATGACAGAAAAAGAGGAAACAATTGAAAACATTGTACTGCAATAAATGCATGGAATGGAATTTAAAGAAAAAAAAAGAAAATCCAGTCTGACTTGCACAGACTGCAGTGTCAGTGAGTGGGCTAGTCGGACAAAGCACAGCTCTTGTTTGTGATCAGGGAGTTCGTTGCTGTAGGTTTAACGATAAACTTTGTATCTGACTCTGCAAATTACGTGACTGGACTCAGGTGTTGGAAAGTGAGATGATCTGAATGCCTCAAACAACTGTGGTTTTGTGTGTGCTTCAAATTAAGAAAAAAACGTTCCAAATCTGTTTGAAATGCTCCAAAGATAGAAAGTCTTTTTGCAGTATACATTTGGAGACTTCCAATTCAAATAGTGTCACGTCAACAAATATGTTTACATGCCACATATGTAGTTAAACAAATGACTAGAGCTCGAAGTTAGCCCGTTAGTCTCCCGAGGCCTTCAAAAAGTAGCCTGACTGTCTTGTGACTATACAAGCATTGGGCTTGTGTTTCCCAAAAAGTGCCCCCTCTCTGTCAGATGAATCTCCAGATGTCAGTGACAATTTTTGTGAGTTAGTTATGGAATTGGTGAAGGGCGGCAGCTGCCTTTTGGGGGAGTTTCTTGCCTAGTGTGTGCCCTTAGCTTCGTGCTGTGCTTAACGAGCTCTAACACACCAATGCCAAACTTGTACATCCTTTATGAACAATAACTGAATTAGGGATTAATTGCTTATTAACGTGTTGGAGTCCAATAAATGAAGAGGCAACTTTAACGACTGCATATAAGCACCCCACGCAAAGAAGTTACGAGCATCCAGTGTTTGCCACGGGGCTGGCCCGAGGTTTGCAGCGAGGGATGAGCAGGACGCCTGGTCCAGGCGGTGGTCAGGGATCAGTGGTGCCGGTCGGGGTCCCGGCACTCCGGTCACGCAGGGGCTCAGGCTGCCCCAGAGTCCTCCACACACACATGGCTGCTGAAAACATTCCGCAGCTGATCAGTAAGAACCCCAAGAGTTCTTTAAGAAACATTTAAGTCTCTTCTGGATGTGTTTAAAGCACTTCGCTCTTACCCCGGCACCCATGTATTAGACTTTCCTTAATTCTTAATTTCAAGCATGGTTGTGAAACTCATGGTGGCAGGAAAAGCAGCCTCAAGACTGGGATCTTACCTGGTCTGAACAGGAAGAATTAAGAAAGATTGTTTTGAAATTTTGATTTTTCTTGGATTTCATTGCAACTTCCTTCTGGAATACATCTTTCTCCTTGTATCATATTTTGTTTAGCTATCAATATGTGCTCTCAGATTTGCTGTCTGGGATTTCTTATGGGTTTAATTTTGGTTTTTTTTTTTACGTTATATGCTGCTTCTTAATATACCTCAAATACAGATGATATCTTTCTGGCATGTGACAAACTTCAGGTTCCAGTTGAGGTGATCCGATCCTGTGTGATTTCCCATTGTATACAGGCTGATATTTCACTGGGTATTTTCATCTGTTAATGATCAAATATATGCAGGCAGACAGTACTGCTGTGGTAAGCTTAAGGTGTCAGCAAAGATTGTATCTAGCTGCGAAAAAGATAGGAGAAAAATCCCTGCAGCCCACAGAAAAACTCATAGGAAATCAAAGTATTGGAAATTGAAATGTTCCTGTCGAAATTTCCAAGTAGCTTAAAATAATTTTGCTTTTTTTTAGTTGGAAATTTCTGGTTTGTTTTTTTTGGTTTGTTGACTATTTCCTTTCCAGATCATATCTCGTGTGTGCCATGTCAAGAACTCTGGGCAGTACTGAGCAGGAATATTGGGGGTGGGTGTGTTTTCTGAATAATTGCCCATGAGACGCTTTTGCTCAGAGACCCCAAAATGAACCATAAGGATCACAAGTACTTAGCCAACATTTCCTATGGAAATGTGGGTGGGTTTTTTTTAGTGAACAAGTATTTAGTAAAATTACATAGAGACTGACAGTTTTCTTACAGATTTAGGTAACTCTCAAAAACAAACCTGTGGAAACCAGATGATTTTCCCTTTTGAAAGCAAAACTTTATTATTAGAGCAAGAAAGAAATGGTTTTTGTTGTTTTTTGGTTGGTTGGTTTTTTTTATGAAACCCTCAAATGTGTTTAAGGAAACAAGTAAAATGTTTATATTTCTTAAAAACTCTATGGGTGACAAGTCCCTTTGGAAGCATCTTGGCTTATAAAGCTAAGGAGAGAAAAGAATATTAAAGTTGTGTTCCGCATTAGTTTTGGATCAAGAACACTTCCTAAGGGCTAATTTAAGCCTTCAGCCTCTAATTTAAAATTTGAAAAGAGAGTAGATCTGTGTAGCTTGAAAATGGATTGTTGAAAAAAAATCCACAGAAAGTCTTTGTTTCCTCATTCATCTCCATTATCGACTTGCTGGCTGGTTGGGAAATTTTAGTATCAACATCTGGATGGGAGACCTCACTCTCCAGTAATTTCCTGGTTTTCATTTTCCAGTTAGCTCTGGCATTCAGCAGCTCTTGGAGCCATAGTTGCTGCTACTGCAATGATTAATTATACAGATATAAGCGGTTATAGAGCCTGAGTATTGGTTTGTGTGTGGGGAAAGGAGCCATAACATTATTTTTACAGACTTTCTGCCATCTTGAAAATGTTATTAGGTTAGTTTTTGCAGGAAGGCTCCTTCAGAAGTTGCCAGATGCTTTGCATGGATCTGCACATGTCCGTTAAAGAAGTCTCAAAACACCATTATCAATTTTCCACCACCTCAGGTGACTCCAACCAACCAAACCTTCTGACCACTTGGCCCTAGGCCTTCAAGAGATACTTGATGCATCTTCTCTAAAGATGATCTAAACGAAAGCTCTTTGGCTGGCTGGGTTGAACGTCTGCGTGCAGCGCGATGCTGGCTGCAGAGCGCTTGCAGAAATCTGCCTACGGTAGGGCACCAGCGGCTGGTGCCTGGCCCGAGCGGTGTGTTTTGGGTCTTGCCCATGATGTGGTTGGTAAATGAAAGAGTCAACTGCACTCCTGTGAGCATTGCCATCCCTGTCTCTCGCCCAGTGCTCGTTTCTGTTTGGGACCATCTGCAAAGGGTGGATTCTGGGTCTCAGTCCACGCATTGCATAGCAGGATCCAGATGGAAGCTTCATTTGGTATTTGGAAGCAAATAATAATAGTGTTCACGGATAGATGCATCTTATTGCTTCATCTCTGCGAGTTCAATACAGGCCTAAAGGTTACCTGGTGCTATTTTCATGTACCCTGTAATTCTGATTAACCACTTTCTAAAAACTATCTGGCTACTAGTCTGAATTATATGCTGCTTGAGGGCATAGTATTTTTTTTTTTCCCCTGCTCTGAGAAGTTAAACAAACCCCAAACATTTTTTAACTACGCTCACAGGTAAGGAACACAGCTATGGAGTGAAACGAAACACATGCGATCATTTTGAAAATAGCCTCTGCTGGACTGATGGGGGAAAAAAATGCCTTGTGAAGAACGAGTACTTCACATTGTTTACAGTCAGGCGTGGAACTGTGCGTCCTGGTGGGCTGGTTTTACTTGGTTGACATCAGACATGCTGCTAGATGATTAAATCTCAGAGAGCTCCAGGGAAGTCCTTCAGGTGCGGCATTCCCATCAAGCTGCGTTTAGTTGTGACACTCTTTAATGATGCGCTAAGGAGGAGAGGGAATTTTGCTGACACTTCTGCAGGTGACGGTGTGGTACCATACCTATTTTATTTAAAGCTATCATGGATTATGCTAAACTAGGCCACAGTCTCTTTTCTGTTCCTTTAACATAAGCAATCGAAGTCAAACCTTCAAAAAATAGCAGTCCCTTTTGGTCTGCTGTCAAAATATTTGAATGTAAAGAATGGGGGTTTAGAGGGGAAGGCGATTTCAGTGTTGCCAAAGTTCTCATTTCATCTACAGCTTCTCTTGGAAGAGAGAGCAGTCTGTGCCTGTTCCTGGCAGGCACAGAACCTCCTACCGACACTTTGCAAGTCGTGTTCTTGGTTTTCTTTGCTAGTTTCTTTTAGGTCTCCTTTTTTGCTTTTTGGGGGGATAGGACCGTGGTAAGGAGGCTGGTAACAATCTCTTCTTTAGAAGACAACTTTCTGTCCTTACTTCACACAGCTAAGGAAATCGGGTTTTGCTCTCCCGGCTTTGGCTGAAGAGCCTCGTGTCTCACATCAGATTGAAACAAATGTGCTCGGTCCCCTTGGCAGCGTATTCTCAGGAGGGAGGTTTCCGTTCTTGTTCCTCCACCAGGAGAAGCAACTGCCTCGTATATCCAAGCTGTGTTCATCCTAGACTTGAACTCTTCTTCTTCTTTCTCTGGAAGTATCTCTTTAAAGTATATCTCATCTCTCCTCTTTGAAGAAAAAGCTTTTGTACTTGACTCCTAGGAAAATTTTTGCTTGACTTATGGAGGACAACTTCTCCTTTTATAAGGAAGGAAACATGTGGTATAAATTAAGTATTTTTATTTAAAGAAGCAGAGCTCCTACAAGAAATCTTTGCTGCTTGTTCCTGAAGGGCAACTTACCAGTTTTTTAACAAAAAAAAGTACTAATTGCTTCATTGAAAATGTATTTTTGTATTCCTCTTGCTTCATGGATACTTACGGACACAAGGGCAGGCTACACAGCTTGAGTAAAAGAAGGTGGAGCAAAAGGTCAGGTTTATGTTGAACGATTTCTGAAATTAATTTGGAAGGCAGGATGAAAAATGTTTATCAAACAGATTTAGTGGACAGATATGTTAAGATTTTATTGCGTGGTACATAAGAGACACGCATTGTGCGGAAAACACTGCTTGTTGAGAAAATCTGTAATTCCAGGATTAAGGGGTTGATCCTGGGGGTTTAGGGAAAACAACCATTTCTTTTGCTCAGAGATGTTTTTAAATCTTTGCTTGCAGCTCTGTTGCCAGAAACCGTCCCTTTGCACAAGATTAGTTAGATCCACCGTAGGGTATTCTGTTCACATGAAACATATTAAGTCCATCCACCATCAGCTGCTTCTTTCTGCACCGGATTTTGCCTGCTTTTGCATTGGGATAGCATTACGGCAAGGGGGGAGGCCACGGCAGCCTGATGCAGTTTAGTCGTAGCGCACAGTTATCCTATGGGGGGAATATGCCCTGCACCAACTCCAGTCCTCTGAGTAACACGAATGCAGCTGTAGGAGGGGGAAGGCCCCTGGCTACTCATCCTAAATACCTGTTGAAGTACGTGTATATTATATGTAATATTTGTGGGGGTCACAGTTGTCTTGGGTCTGTGCTTATCACCTGTGAGGTCTCCCTAACTCTTTCACTTCCAGGTTCAAATCTCTCTTTTCAAATTTTTATGGGCAACTTGTACGGTTTCTCTTTCTCTGATGGGTCTCGTGGTGTGTGGCTGCAGCAATTGCTTTTGCTGTCCGTCATCTCCATTGCCACAAGGAAATTTGTGCGGTTGACAACTCCAGCGTCTGCCCTGGACTAGCTGTGAACATCGTCTGGGAGCTTCAGGACCGGTGTTGTCGAGGTTTGTGAGTGCTCAGGATTACGTCCTAATCTTGCGATGTCAGTGAGGAAGAGACCAAAGCAAGTTCTAGCTTTGGTCTTGGTTTCAAGCCCGGTCTTGATGTCCTTAACGATAGGGATCGCTTTATTCTGAAGAGTGCCCTTTTCGTAGGTGTCAGGCCTTAAAGATCTCATCAATTCCTGTCTCAGAACAGAGACTTTTTGTTTGACAAAATGCCTCCTGTGGCTGTACCTGTGTTCCAGACTTTTTGGTGCAACTCAGCCCTGGAGTCACGAGGGATGGGACCTCCCAGCTTCAACACTCACGATACGGGATTGACTGAAACATGTTTGGTGTTGACAGATTATTTTAGCAAACAAGGAGTATCACAGCTTGCCTAGCTGGGGATGACACAAAATGCTGCTGATAATACGTGTCAAATGACAAAAAAATCAAACTGCTAATCTTCTTCAGCATTCGAGTATGTCTCCTAGTAGCATGTACAATCAGGAGTCTGCAAGAGAAGTGTTATTCAGAGGGGACGCAGGGTCTGTAATGCAGAGATCACGATGCTAATTTCCTTTATCAGTCTGGAAAAGGACGTTGCCGGGAAATGCTGAGTGTTGTGCAGAGGGACTTAGTTGCACTGCTCCCCATCTCTGTCATTAGTGTTAATGGCCATCATACCGCTCAGTCCCCCCACTCGGCCGTCCGAATTCACCCCTAATTATCTGCCCACTGCACAAATCCTATTGTTAGAATGCAGAATCAAATGCGATATCAATAATTACTTAACTCCCCATAATTGCTTCGTGGGGCCTCTGCCGAAGCGCTCTGTCACCGTGCTCCAACTTCTGCGGCGCTGCAGTGCCAGCAGGTTCGAGCCGGCGTGTCGGGAAGCCGCGGCTTTGCTGTAGCTCTTCGCAAATGGCATACGCACCCGTGCGCGCGCAGCTGGCCCGATGCGCTTCTTTGGGTAGAGCAAAGGAGATCTGATAATGAAGGGACGACGCTGGGAACAGGGAAGGGAATTAGCTGGAACTGCCAGCTGCTCCTCACGTTGCTCCATGCCCTTCTCGGTTCACCGCAGTCCTAAGAAGCTGGATTTGGGCTTGCTGGGATGAGGAGGAGGTGATGCTTTCTCCCGGAGTGCTATTTTTGTCTAGATGAGATAATTGTGTGCTGCTCTTGAATGATAAGAAGGCTACCCTCCGATTCTCTCTCCCTACGCTGCTAGTATGTGCCCAAGTCTGCCTGACACTGGGAAGGAAAGCATCTGGGGAATTGTGTAAGGAAAAATGCTAAAACGTGCGCTCTTTACGCTAATTCTACTGAAGCAATGAATGCATAAGTTCACAGGGAGGATTTATAGCAATGGGCTATCCATTTTATGCATACAACTTTGGTGGTAAAAGCAAGTATTGAAAATGGTGCTTTCTGGTGAGTGTTAAAGTACCTCCTTAGAGGGATGCGATGTTTCAGGCCTTCAGCATCCCATGTTTTCCAGTATCCATTGCACGAGAGTGTCAAATCCCTTTCAAAAATCCAACTCGCTCAGCTTTTTCCATCCTAAATAACCTCTGGGTTTGAAATGATAGGCATGGCAGCACCCACTTCTTTAGAGTTGCATGCTTTCGTTGCTGCTGGAATGCTTTCTGGGAGGGCGAGTGATGCGTGTGTGTGAGCTGAACCTTCGTCCTGACCTCTATAGTATTTTGTTTTTTTCTTTCTGAGTAACACCGATGCAGCTGTTGGACTAGCAATATTAGTATGGCTATAGTGCCTGAGTAGCAGCTTAATCCTTTTTTACTCTGGGGTTCACACGGGGAGAACCTGACGTGAAGTTGGTACGCGGGCACCTTCTGAGTGCTGCTTGGGGGCTGAACTACCGGGCTCTGCGCTTTCCGTGGAGGGAGCAGGGCTGGTGCAAGGAGCTGTTTGCAGACCTGCACAGCGCACATTTAGCTCCTGTCGAGCTTTGGGGATATTTCCCGCTTGGGCTTGGGTGGCACCTTAATCCCACGCGGTCACGGCACATATTTTCTGCACGCTTCTCTGCAGATGTTTATAGCTGTCTCCTGGCCACAGCAATTAAGATGTAATTCAGGGATTGAAAATATAGTTCAGCTGCTTCATTATTTTCTGTGCTGGCTCTTTGACTTGTGTTTGCCTTGTGGTGGCTGCAGTGAATCATGCGTTCTTATTGCAATGACAATTTTAATTTCCATCTCTGGTATCTACCAATATTCATTGATATGTTGTTTGATCTTCTTTTTTGGCCTTTCATTTATTAGAAGCCCAGTGACATGCTTAAATCCTCACTGACATGGTTGGATGAAAGACCAGAAACAATGAATGCAAATTTAAGGGGGGAGGGGGGAAGGAAAATTAATATAAAGCAGTAGCATAAGCATCGGCATATGAGGAAAGCAAATATATTCATCCCTCATCATTTTTTTGCATGATACAATAAAAGAAGACACTTTGAAATGAGATATTATGCAGATGGGGAAAGCATTTAAAAGCTTTCCAGTATTGATAATTGTAATCTTTCAACATGAGAGAAATACAAATTTAATTTGTGGGTTTCTGATTATTCCCTCTGCGGTCAAATCTGCGCTTCACAACATTGAAGTCTCTGAAAAGGGCTGTGCCTGGTGTTTGCTGGAAGAGGATCATCTCCCCGTGGGACGCAGCCCGGCGGTGGGAGAGGTTAGGCTGGCTGGGCTGGATGGCTCCGGGGAGCGTCCGCGCTGCGTCGGCAACGAGACTCGTAGAGGCTGGGGTATCGGACGACGTGAGTGTCTTCGTCAGAGCCCAGGTCATTTCCTAACTTATAGAAACACAAAGATCTGGGTTTGATCCACGCCGCGTATACGGGTGTTGGAGCTGCGATGCGTTTGGAAGGTGTGTTGTGGTTTAACCCTGATTGGCAACCAAGCACCACACAGCCGCCCGCTCACCCTCCCCCTACCCCGGTGGAATGGGGGAGAGAATCAGGGGGAAGAAAAAAAACAACCAACCCCTAAAACCCGTGGGTTGAGATAAAGGCAGTTTAATAGGACAGCAGAGAAAGAGAAAATAACAATAATAACAACAGAATATACAAAACAAGTGACACAAGTGATACACAGTGCAATTGCTCCCCACCCGATGCCCAGCCTGCCCCCAAGCAGCAACCACTCCCTCCCCTGGCCAACTCCCCCAGTTTCTATACTGAGCTTGCCATCAGGTGGTATGGAATAGCCCTGAGGCTAATTGGGATCAGCTGTCCTGCCTGCATTCCCTCCCAGCTCCTTGTGCACCTGGCAGAGCATGGGAAGCTGAACAGTCCTTGAGTAGTGTAAACAGCTGAAACCAGGACAAGGTGAAAGAAAGTTCCCCTGTGGGAAGAGGTGGAAGAGTGCAAGCAGCTGCTTCAGAGCCGCCACGCTTGCATGGACAAGGCTTTTCTGTGGAAGTATCGGGGACGCTGCAGAAAGCTGGATATCAGCGTGGAGCAGCGGGTGCTAAGCCATATTATCGTGGCGTCCTAGACGGCCAGGCGTTGGTAGGTCTGATGTGACTGTCCCTACCGCTCACCTGGAGTACTATCGCTCCTGTCCTTTGGCAGCGAGCAAGACAGCCTTTGCTCCACGCTGGGATGTAGCCCCAGCAGGATTTCTGGGTGGCTAGCAGCCTAGGTGAGCTAGAAGCCACTGCTGAAGCTACGATCAGACGTGCTAATGCCCAAATTTGCTACCTGCTATTTTCTGGTCCATCTCTTTTTATTTCCAGCACCGCTTTGAAACTCTCTTCTGCTCAAACAGAGAAAAAGGTGTTGTGGGTATGTCTGGGGCCACTGAAACAACAGCAGCCAGGGGTGCTCGCTGGTACTGTAGATCCCTCGCACAGGTTGGCCACCACATAGCTTCAGCTTTACCGGGGGCGCAGTGAGAAGGTGATGGAGGAGGAAAATGACTGACGCCCTGCTGTCGAAAGAGGTTTGAAACCATCCTCTCGGTGCAGTGCCAGGTGATGGCTGAGGACTCAAGCCCCTGTCTGAGAATTTTTGCAATGGTGGGAGCAACAGAGCAGTAACCCGTGTCAACGCCTCGAGGAAATCGTGTCTTTCCTTAAGAGACGTGTGAAAGGGGTAAATTTCCTCTCCATATCATCGGTTTGGCCATTGCTTGTGCCTGCATTTTCCAGTACCCCGGGAGGATCTGCTTATCCTTCGCTATCTTTCTGATGAATCCTTTGGCTGGACAGTTGGATCACAGAGAATTATTCTGCCTAATTATTGCCTGAGGAGGTACAAGATTGCAGTGGAAGATGCATTTGGGAAGCTGGAGGGCAGGCGATGGTATCTCACGAATAGATCTGAGGCTGCTTAGCAGTATTTGGCTAAAATTACATTCATGCTATGCATGTGCACATCGGCCACGAGGGTAAGGAAAAGTGCCTAGACAAGGGTGGGAGTGTTGCGGAATTTCAGAGGGCAATGAAAAAATCTGTGAGCTACCCTTTATTTCCAAAAAGAGATTTGCCTCAGGCATACAAGCAGAAATGCCTTTTGTAAAGATCTGTGTCTGTGGTTTTCTGATTTGTTTTTAAATTTCAGCGCATGTGTATATTTCTGGAAGCTTTCTGTAACTTTACATCCTTTTTTTTTGATGGAAAATATTTTTTTTTCTGAAGACTGTACTTTTTGCTGCACAGGACCTGGTTTATTCCTGCCTTTTTACACACTTGTACGCTTGAGTATAGAGGTTTCTGCTTCCTTTGAATGAAGAATTGTCATATTCTTTGGTAATGTGTTGGTGCTGGTTTCAGTTGAGGTCTTAATGGTGGTGGGGGAGAGCAGCGGGGCTCAGCTCTCATGGAGTTGTGAAACGAGGTCTCGCTGTACGTTTGCGTGAAAGCCACCAGAGTTGAACCAGACCGTTCTTAGGAAACGTGGAAATGTGGATGATGTCAACGTGTTTCACGAGAGGCTCTGACATCAAAGCTGTACTGTTTCCCTGCAAGTTTGTGGGGTTTTTTGTTTGTTTGTTTGGTTTTTTAATTCTTATTATCTGGTTTCTTTGATTTTGAATTTGAGTATTAAATGCCTGGGAGTCCCTGATCTAATGATTTGACTCAATAGATGAGAAAGTTTATGGCAGGTGACCGACCATGGATTTTGGGCTGGGACAATTTCAAGCAGCGTTTTTGTTCGGCAGGCAGTGGCAGAGCTGGTGAGACAGGCTTTGTGGGGGCATTCGTTACCGCCTTTGCACCACCCCTGAACGTCGGGTGCGCAGCGTGCTAGTGCCGTCTCTGAGGCCGTCCTTGGTGGCGGGCGCTCATCGTGGCCCCTCAAACTTGTAGGGTAGCACTGGTAGAAATGACACTTGCACCTCTGCTGCTTATTAGCCTAGCAGTGAAAAAAAACATATTTTCCTGACCTAAGTGGTGAGGAGCTGAGAGTCGATGTGTTGAGGAAGGCTAAGTGAAGCGTAGCACGGTGCTCGTGGACGTTATTCACCACAGTGGGCCATGGCAACAGTGCGGAAAAGTAAGGAAGGATGTAGCCGTGTGCTGTGGAATAAGTGAGGTAGCTGTACCATAAAATATTAATGCAAATGTGGAGCGCTTACCGTAATTTCAATACCTCTTTACACCCCCAGCAGACACACTATTCAGACTGAATTAAATAGCTTTGCAGTGACTGTTAAAATGTTATCAGTTCCTTACTAGCTTGTGTGCGTTTTTATTTTCTACAATGAAAATCTTTGTACAAGCAAGGGGAAAAAAAAAGCCTGATGTTGTTCGCTCTGATGAAAGATTGAGCTTAATGCTTGTAAAATGCCTACAAAGTGCTTGTATGTTCAGAACTGAGCCAGAATGATAAAATGCTTTGTGGGCTTCATGAGCTGCAAAATTCCTGGTTTGCGGTGCATTTTCGATTAGATTTTTTCATGGTAAGTTCTTGTTTTAATTCAGCTCAGAAAGGTCTGCTGGGGCTGTGGGGCTGGAGAGGAGTTTCATGGGCAAAGGGGGTGACTGGCGTGGAGCGAGCAGCTAGGTTCTCCTTCTGGGAGTCCAGGTCATTCCAGTCTGAACCCCAGGTGCCTCAACAGCGTGGCACTGGGCATCTCTGGTAGGCTGTGAGGAAGGGCAACTGCTGGGTGGCCTTCTTTTTTTTTTAATCTTGCCTTTTTTATTTTTATTTTGTATTTTTTTTGAATTTTGTCTTATTTTGTTTAACTTCCGTAACTGCACGTCTGGTTTTCACCTCTGTCTGAAAACCCCTGAACTCACCAGCCACAGAGAAGAGTCTGAAACTGTACGTGTACTTCTCCTAAGCTGCATTTTAGCCCCTTCTTGCAACTTTTATGCCTTGCCAGGCAGCTTTGCACAGTGCTCTGTTGTGACTTGCAAATCATAAGAAAAACTTTTGTCTTTAAAACCTGTTGAGAACTCGAACCAGGAAACGATGCCGAGCCATGGTCTGAGAGCTGGCTGCTGCCCCGGGCACCACATCGTATCTCGTCAAGGTGTGTTTGAGCTCAATCCCAAAGGAAAAAAGGAGAGTGTTGGTTTGCCCCATGTGGTTGCCTTCACCTTCCCTGTGTTTGTGCTGGATTAGGCTTGTTTTCTAAAAGTGTTCCACTTCAGGGTGCTTGATGGAAAGCCATGTTAAGCAGACCGGCGTAAGACCTTGTTGTCCTAAATGAGGGCATCGTTTAGACAGTACGCAGGTCCGTATGTCCATTTCTATAACGCAAACCGCTTGCATACCTTCTGTTTCCTAGTTGGAAACACGCAGTTGAAAAAGGCAAACCTCAAATGATGTGGGTCGGTATGGAGGTTTCCCCTAGGATGCTAGTCCGAATGCTGCCTGCATGCTCCTGAGCAATTAAATTTATGGGGAACGCCTAACTTTGACCCCGGGAAGATGGCACATAAACGCCTGTGCGCATAGCATGGGGCTGTTGGTAGCTGGTGCCTCGTTGCCCTGAGCAGCTATTTCTGATCCCGTTTGGGAGTGGGGTTTGGTGTCTGTGTGCTGCTCTGCAGGGAAGACAAAGCTTATTAAGAGGGATGGAGGGAATAATGGTTATGAAAGGGAGGAGCCTCCGCAAAATTTCCCGACGGGAAAGGGGATGAGTAGTACAGCCCGGGAATAGCGGTGGTACAATCCCTACTTACCATTAGCCACTGAGTCTACATGTGTGCTTTGCTGGACTCGTAGCATTTCCAGGGTGGCTCTGTTTGCAGGAATTTATCACCGGTCTCACGCCTTCTGTCTCTGCTAATTTTATGAGTGCTAGGGAGTCGAATGAAGGAACAAGAACTGAAGGTCAGAAGTGCCGGTAACGTGGCAATCGGCGTTTTGTATGGCATTTTAATAGCAAACCCCAGAATTTCCTGGGTGTTGGTAACGTAGAAGGAGTAAGAGCAATTCTCACGTCCGCTGCATTTGACTGCAGCTGTGTGATGAACCACCCCGGCGAAAGACTGCTCTTCCAGACGTGATGGGAAGACAGCGGGATTGCTGTGGGTTTATCTGTTTTCCAGTATATTTGTTGCCATCCCTGCTTGGGGCGAGGCTTGCGTTTTCCACCGCCTGCAAATACAAGAGCCAGAAGAACGTGAAACCCCGGCAGAGGCTGCGAGCGGTCCAGCCGAAGGCGAGCGCGCTGGTGGGGTTTGGCAGGCGGGCGAGACTCCGGGAAGGGCAACCTGGGGAGCAGCGGTTCAAGCGGGCGCTTGGAGCGCAGCCTCGGGATTCCCTTGCCTTCTTACGCCGAGATGTTTCAGGCGCCAGTCGCAGCCAGGTCAGCCGGGGACCACCGCAAGGTTTTTAGCCGTCCCTCCGAGGCCAGCGTGCCTGGCAACTTTGTCCCAGCGCGCCTTTTGCAGGCCGAGCGCTGGGTTTCGCCAGAGCCCTATCTCCCGCTTCTCTTGTTTAAATATAATTTTAAATGCAGCTGCTATTTTAAGACTTGGCAACCTGCTGATGGCCTGATCTGAAATGATGTTGGTTTGCCTAATAGCTTGGGATTTTTATGCAGTAGGTGTTGGGACTGCAGAGTCCCTAATAGCATATTTTAGAGTTCTGATGGATTTTTAAATAGCCTTCCAGCATTAAGGTAGGCTTTCCTGTAATCTACATTTTCCAGTAAAATAGAAGCCTGGGTACCTACTCATTTGCAGTTTTCAGGAAATCTATTTATGCTCCTTCCCTCCTTTTTCACTCCCTTGTTTCTTGCCTTCTTCACCCCACGGAGCTCCCCACACAAGGGAGGCAGCGTGACCTCCGGCGCTTAATGGACACGCTACCGGCAGCATCCCTGCGGCAAGGCCAGGGAGGAGGAGAAGCAGGAGAGGTGTAGGGGCGTTACACCTGGAAACCTCAGTCCGTTCAGGTCCTTATAGAAAATTGAAACTGTATGCTGATGCGTAACCTCTTTCCCTATGGATAGCCTGCACTGGCAGTGACCCCTGTCAAAGTATGCTTTGTTTGGGGGGGGAAAAATAAAAAAAAATTAAATCTTTATATAATCCTTTCCTTGAAATGAAGGAGAATCAGGCCAGAGAGCAGCTGTGGGTATGCTAACGTCCCCATGTATTATATGCTTTGCTGTTTGCTGGCAGGATTTTGGGGGGATTTTTTTTTCTCCCCAGATATTTTTCGGTTTACGCATACAAATATCTGATAGGTGACTGGGATAGAACATAGAGGAATTTCTAACACATGCAGATTCTCAAAAAAAAAAAAAAATCTGTTCTTCACATTTCGTTTCCTTTTGTAGAACTCTCCGCTTTGCCTACGCTTAGGAAAACTACAGTTAAAGTAAGTTGTAACATACCCTCCTGTGACGCCCTAATACTGTGAGCTGGGAATGTGGAGCAACCCCTAACTTCTAATGGGATGTAAGAGCATGTGTAGTGTCAAAATTTAATGTGTCCTGGTTTATCTTGCTCCAGTGCGCTGGAGGCGCCGCTCATAAATTAAACAGCCGGTGATTAGTGGAAAAGCCGAAACATTGCATAACCAGGATTTGAAACAGCTGATGTCTCAAATGGCTTTGTGTAGCTTCTTGTTAAAGGGCACCAGGTGACAGCAAGCTGGGGAGGACTGCTTTGGCGTCAGAACCAGGTCGGACAGTTTTGAAAAGTGATCTGTGAAAGGTGTTTTGGTAAGGTGGTGGCAGGGTCTATGTCCTGAGCTTCTGCAAAGGGAAATAGCCAGCCAGCAGGGTCTGTGGGTTCCAGCGAGTCTGAAGGTGCCGTAACCGTGCCGGGCAGTTTTGGAAAGCAGAATTGCTGCACTTGGAAGGAGGCGATGGGATCTTGTTGTAAGGAATTGAAGTAGCCCTTTTGCTTTAGTGCTTTCTGGTCTGGTGAGTGCTGCATCATACCTCAGGGAAGATGTGAATCGATGGAAAAGGTCAGAGGAGTGACGGACGAGCAGGAAAGGTTCCTGATGCTGGAGTAAAATGATTCATGAGGATTGTTCACGGCAAAGAGGAGAAGGCCAAGGAAGGGTGCAGTTTATAGGCGCCTTCAGCTGGGCAAAGGAAAAGCAGGAGAATTTTTCTCTGCAGATCCCCAAAGGGTAAGACAGACAGTAATTGGCTTAAATTGCAGTGAGAGATCTAGGTTAGACAGCAAGAAAAGCTGTTTGGTGGTGGAGATGGGCAGGCACCGAAACAGGAGCTCCAGGGGACAGCGAGCATCTATTGCAGGGAGCTCCTGGGGGACAGGCTGGAGGAGCATCTCTTGGTGCCGGTAGTGGCAGAGCCGGTCCTGCCTCCGGGCAGGGGAAAGGGCGAGCCAGAGCTTGCGGGGACTTTTCTGGCTCTTTTTTCCACGATTCTGTTCCCAGCATCACTCCTGACCAGGGCTGTGATGTGATTTCCTCACAAAACCGTCACAGGCTGAGGAGGCATTTCTGCAAGCGAGAAAAATGTGGAAGATCCATTGGAACATACAGAGATTAGGTAATTAAATAACTGAACTGGGGGGAAAAAGCCCAAACCAACCCTACCCCAAACCATAAGCATGCATCATATTGGATTATATTAAGTATTATTCTTTTCAAAAATGCAGCTCAAGAGAGTTGCAGATAGACTGCTGGTGTTAATGTGTGTGTGTGTGTGAAATAATAATTAGTCTCTTTTCAAAGTAGAAGATGTAAAACCATCTCAGAGGCCATTATTTACTTTATCTTTGCATAAATTCGTCAATGCTGAGAGGAATCTCTGTACGTGTTATTTCAGCTTGAAACCTGAATTCCCATGTACTTATGCTGCTCATTTGCTGATTATATTCCTGCTGGATCCAGGAGATCTACTGAAATAAATTAAAACAGAGTTGGGCCCGCTGTGTTCAAGAAATGGCACAGCCCAACACCAGTGCAGTCTGCAAGACCGTGAATGGTATGGGCTGATTTTAATTTAAACAGATGAACGTGAAATGTGTTAAAATATCCCAACAGAGGGCTTATTTGGCAGCTGTTTGATTGTTTTCCTCTGGCATTATCTGCAAAGCAATTACGCATGAATAAAAACTTCTCGAGATGCTTTCAAGGAAATATTGACCGCTAACATTTTAATTAAGGCACATTGAAGTAAAACATTTGAACCAACAAAACGGGCAATAGCCAAGCAGGTTGGGTTTCAGAAAAGGAGGCTTGTTGAGCATCCTCCTAATAACACATCCAGTCTGTACCCTTGGCCGAAGTGTCAGTTTAAACTAGCTATAGGCATTCATTTCCCCCCCCGGTTTGTCTTAATAAGAAAAAACTGAAGGACAGGCAATTTTGAAATAAGCTTCGCCCATCATTTGCATCCGTAACCAAAACATATCTGTGCGTTGAAGTGTAGTGTCCATGGAGCACTACAAGGGGTGGCCCCCCTCTGGAGTGCGCCCATGTCTTTCCTGGTGACAAGGGAATTCTGCAGGGCTGGAGGATCACTGGCATGACTTTACACCACAGCATTTCTCCATCACTGCTGCGAAGATGAGAAGAGGTAAATGTGTTCTGCAAGAGAGGGAAGAAGAGGCTGAGCAGTTGTCTTTGGAGCTCGTCCTGGGTGCTGCCTCGTGCAGGGCTCTGTCCTTGCTTCAGGTTAGCCACAGCCCGGTAAAGCTGAGGCGGTGGTGTTTGGGTCTGGTAACTGTGCTGACGAGTAATGGGACAATTAGTCCTTTCCTGTGCAAGAAGAGGGCTGGTTTGAGGGATCAGGATTAGCCCTGTTATCCACCGTCCCACGGAAAACCGTATGCTGGCTGCGCTTCTGTGGCCCTGACCTTGCACCTGAGGAAGTTCGGTGCCGCTAAAGTTTACGTGGGTTCCCCACACAGTAGTCCACCCCAAACAAAGAAATGTATAGTTTTTGGGAAGTCTTTGTGAAATTTTCTACCCGAATGTTGGGGTTTATTTTTGTTTTTCTGTTGTTTTTGGGGTTTTTTTTGCCTAAGGTGTATTCGGATATTGTGATGAGGGGAAAGATAAATGGCCTGTGTGCCTCCAGTCCCCTGTCTAACTTGAACTGAGCCTTCTGCTCCACGTGTGCCGTTCGTATCGCACACTGGTGTTTCTCGGCAGATTCTTGTCTACTGCAATCAGCCACGTCTGGGGGACCCAGTTTCTGGAAAATCCTGGTCCTCTCCTTCTGCAGGCACCTCCTTCCTTTCAGAAGGGAGACTCCCTTATTTCAGCATTTTATCCAGTGATTTATTAACATAAACTTTGTGACCAGACAAAGCATAGGAACAGGGACGCAGATCTTCCCCTTCCAAAACAGCTGGCTAAATGCTGAGCTGCAGGCTCACGCCCTTACTCACCATCTCTCTCTGGATCACTTGATACGGTATTATTTTCTGGCAGATGCAGTCATTTTGGGAGAGTGCTGCTTCCCAGAACCTTTGGGCAGGCTTCTGGGAAGGGGAGGTGTAGATCTGAAACAGGAGACTCGTGGGTTGCTATTCCACTTTTTGAGCAATTACTTTAACCAATGGGTGTTAAATAACTGCTTAATTGCTTTTTGTACTGTCTCCTGCTGGGGTTTCCAGGAGATGGGTGCGGGAAGCACCGGTATAGGAGATCCAGCCTGGAAGGGCTCCCCAGACTACATCTGCCTCTGGACCCCTCCGTTGGGTTTCCTCATGGGCTTTACATATTTAGCACAGAGGCCAGATGTTTGAGTCTGGGTTTTAGACTCCACAAGCCAGGAGGATATAAATGAAGCAAGTCTTGGATCAGGTATTTAGGCCTTCTTAATTAAAGGAAACAAGATGCTCTTCTAAGGCACGGTAGCATTTAACTTTCCTGGTCACTTTTGGAATTTGTCCACTATAAACATGGATATTTACAAAAGAAATCTTAAAGAGAGTTTGAGGACCACCGGTCACACACATTATGTTTCTCTTTCATCGATAGGATCGTGATGGTAAACAGTTTTCTTGGGAGTGTTACCACACCTGATCCCTTTGTACATGGTGGGATACACGTGCCCACGTGCCAGTTTCCTTGCCTTGAACCAGTTATTTAAATCCCTTTTTTTGTGGTGTTATTTGGTTGGAGTTTTTTGGGTTTTTTTTGTCTGTTGTGTTTGGTGGGGTTTTTTTGTTTCTGTTTTTGTTTTTTTTAGCACTAGTTGGAAAGGAATGGACACTTTGAGAATGTGAGTAATTCATCCTGATGCAGACAGGTATTGAGTTTAGATGAGACTCACTCACTCGACTTTTCCTCGAATACTGTGTTCAGTTTTGGGCCCCTCACTACAACAAGGACGTTGAGGTGCTGGAGCGTGTCCAGAGAAGGGCAACGGAGCTGGGGAAGGGCCTGGAGAACAAGTCTCATGAGGAGCGGCTGAGGGAGCTGGGGTTGTTCAGCCTGGAGAAGAGGAGGCTGAGGGGAGACCTGAGCGCTCTCTGCAACCCCCTGACAGGAGGGTGCTGTGAGGGGGTGTTGGTCTGTTTGCCCAAGTAACCAGCGATAGGATGAGGGGTAATGGCCTCAAGTTGCACCAGGGGAGGTTTAGATTGGATATTCGGAAAAATGCCTTTCCTGAAGGAGTGGTGAGGCACTGGAACAGGCTGCCCAGGGAGGTGGTGGAGTCCCCATCCCTGGAGGGGTTCAAACAACGTGTGGATGTGGCACTTCGGGACATGGTTTAGTAGGCATGGTGGTGTTGCGTTGACAGTTAGACTGGATGATCCCAGAGGTCTTTTCCAACCTTAATGATTCTATGATTCCTACTCTTGTGCCCTAACCTGTACTTCCCTGCAAGCAATGTCAGCATTGCCTAGAAAACAATCAGTACATCATCTCTTGCTGTGTCAGTGGCAGTTCAGCATACAGTGGGTAGTGTTTTCCTGCTTTTTTAATAAGTCAACAGTAACTCTTAAACTAAACAATTAGACACCTGGGTGTAAAAGAAGGAGTAATTCATGGTGCTTATCCTTTTATGAAGTATTTAGAAGCAAAACAGCTGTTTATAGTCAATCTGCACAACCGCTGCTGCTTTGCATGGCTGATACATTCCAGCAGTTGGAGTCCAGCAAGCATCGCTTCAGGTTTACACTGCTGTGACATTGGAGATGTAACAGTGCCGGATTGTTTCTGGGGAAGTTACTGGGCATTGAGGAAAGGTGCAGTTTATTAACGGCCTGCGGAGACCACCTTCATGTGGTGTAACTTAGTCTGTTACGAAAACAGAGCTGTTGCTTCTCTGAGGGCAGGTGGCACTGGCACAGCACAGACTCACGGCAGCCTTCCTGGGCAGGAGCTCTGCCGGATAGACGAGCCCCAGGGACATATGCTTTATCGAAGGGTTTGTTTTCTAATTCTGCAAGCTTAGGTTAGCTTTTTGCCAAGCAGCTCCCCAGAATGGAAAAGACTTAAACCAGAGCAGGAGAATCTTGCAGTCCTGGTCTATCATTGAAATTTATGCTGAAAATATGAATGCGCTTTGGGAAACATTGAGTAAGGAGACAAATAACCACCCTAACGTACATAAATCCCAAGGAAATCAGTTACTAGAAAAAGGATGGGGTGTCCTGTTCCTTTTTTGAAAGGGGGGGGGGGGGAAAAAAATAAAAGNACCTGATCCCTTTGTACATGGTGGGATACACGTGCCCACGTGCCAGTTTCCTTGCCTTGAACCAGTTATTTAAATCCCTTTTTTTGTGGTGTTATTTGGTTGGAGTTTTTTGGGTTTTTTTTGTCTGTTGTGTTTGGTGGGGTTTTTTTGTTTCTGTTTTTGTTTTTTTTAGCACTAGTTGGAAAGGAATGGACACTTTGAGAATGTGAGTAATTCATCCTGATGCAGACAGGTATTGAGTTTAGATGAGACTCACTCACTCGACTTTTCCTCGAATACTGTGTTCAGTTTTGGGCCCCTCACTACAACAAGGACGTTGAGGTGCTGGAGCGTGTCCAGAGAAGGGCAACGGAGCTGGGGAAGGGCCTGGAGAACAAGTCTCATGAGGAGCGGCTGAGGGAGCT